>CAIGRP010088603.1:0-10794 GCA_903798385.1 Fraxinus cuspidata
GAATAGTGCGGCCAAAGTGTCATCACCAAATAATTATTGAGGAAAATTCTGGAATTCGAGCAGCAAGAAATCATCACCAAATTTGTGATCTTACCTCGTAAGTCGGTGATGACTTCTAACTAAAATCGGGGGAGAGAAGGAAAAAGTCCACAAAGATATTATTAACTAAAGGGCAATATCAGCAACAAAACTGATTTGAAAGAACCTTTTATTTTGAATTTAATATACATAAATCACAAAAAGCTGGAAATTACACAAGAACTTCGCAGAAAATCGATAATATTAAAATAAAAAATGTCAGAGAGGGACAGAGAATTGTACCTTTTCCAGAAATTGTAAAACAAGAATATAAGCGAAGAAATTGCCGAATTTATACGGAGGAGGAAGTCCGTGTTTGTTAATGAAACGACATCAGAATATCCGGTGTCAAATGATGGGAATGCAATGGATGCGGCAACCAGAGCAGTATTTGTGGCATCAACTGTTTAAACTATTCTAGCAGTGTCCATAACTTCTTCTCTCTCCGGGAAGTTACGGTCTAAAATTGGATCCCTTTAACATTCTAAACAAATTTAAGGTCCAAGTCCAAATATAAAACTAGGGAGGAAAAAAGAAGTTCCAATACTTGCATGTAGCTTGAGGGGAAAGAAGAAACTGTAAAAGTGATTTTAAGGATAGGAGTTGCTGCTAAATTTTCTGCACAAATAAGAGGTTTGCAAAGAGAGAGAGTTCTTTTTAACCCAAGACATGTTAAAAGTGCAGGAATATAACTTTTTTAGCTTTAATTTATTTATACTTTTTGCTCTGTTACACTTTCATATGTGGGATGGAAACTTGGGCTACCTTCTTTGTAAAGGCACATTATGCTGATACTTGTCTCTTATCTATCAAGCGAGGGCTTCGTCTCAAAAATATTAAGGACTTATTCGTCAAGTTAACTAGTTAGAGATGCACAAAAAAATCGAAACTAAAAAGTAAATATTGGTCAATAACCAAAATCGAGAATCGGTTCTGATCCCACTTTTCTTTCTACTGGTGAGATAAACGTGTGTTGCACGTTAAGTGGATAATATTAAAAATAAGTGTGTAATAAAATAAAGAATAATCCTCGACATACATACAAAGAGAAATCAATTTGAGAATTCTTATTTGATGCAATACATTCACACTGTTAAGAAAATAATAATAATAATTGTCTATGTACACGCATGGACACAATTTATTTTTTCAGCATTTTATCATATACAACAGTGAGTTTTAAGAACTGATGATAGCCATCAATTAAGTGCATATGGTTACCAAAGCTCACACTTGTAGCACCATGGTTGTACATCAACAATGTACAGCAACCTCCACATATCAGTTAGAACATTTCGCGCACGGAGACAATTTTTTTTTCCCCCCTCAACATTTTATCATATACAACAGTGAGTTTTAAAAAACAATGATGGCCATCAATTAAGTGTACATAGTTACCGAAGCTCACACTTGTAGCACCATCGGTGTACATCAACAATGTACAGCAACCTCTACATATCAGTTGGGACATTTCCATTACTGAGAGGAATGAGATTTAAGTCACATATAAAACATTGGCTATCAAACTCAAACAAATTATATGATATTTGATTTAAAACAAAAGAATTAAACATTTTCCAAGAAACACCCAAACAAATTATAGCTTCGCTGAAATTTTGAATTCAAATTTACTTAGGCATATAAGTGATGGTATCACACACGGCGCAACACACATTTGACAAAATGTGTCAAATAATGAAAACTTCGAACCCTACAAAAAAAGGTCTTGGGATGGTCAGCGTATAGAAAGAAAAAAGAACGCATGGAGAAAAAATAAAAAGGAGAAAGGAGAAAACTTACGATATGGGTCTATGTGAGGAATGAATGAGTAAAGAGGTATGGTTGGTTGAATGGAAAAATGAAGAAAGAGCAAAGACAGAGTGGCGTGTCAGATTTGTGGGGGAAATGGAGAAAGAGGACGGAGTTGCGTGTCATGGGGGAAACGTTGATGGGCAAAAAAAAAATTGAATTATGTCGATGATGGAAAATTGCGAGTGATGTAGTGAAATCTTGAGGCTGTCACAAACAATTAACCCACTTTTCTTTTCCCTTCTTTACACCACAATAAGCCCAATTTTTATTTTTATTTTTATTTTTAAAGCCACAATAAACCCAATTTAATTTAAAGCACACATCAGAACGTTTTTTACACTTCTTCAATCTTCAAATCCCTAATGTTTACTCTCAAATGTTCAAATTTTGTCTTTATCTAATGAGACTTTGTTTAATTTAGGATGGGACCAATAGTTCTATTATAAAATAATCATTAGCTCTCTGCTCTCAAGTTGGTTCGGCCTGAACCACTCTCCCCCATTACTAGCCATAAGTCTTTCTACATAGTTTAGTTTCGCCAGGTGTTGTTTGGAGAAGCTTAAGAAAATTCACATATAAGTCATTAAATAATTTGTTTATTAATTAATGTTCAGAAAAATAATAATAATAATAAAGCAACAACCGCTGTTGCAACAGGAAAATGTTTGGCCAGTGAAAATTTTTCAGAGCAGATAGACAAGTACAGTAGCAGTATCATTATCTAGCGCTTTTTCATTTTTGCACTAGAAAAATATAAGGAACTTGGGGATGATCTTCGATAATGAAACTCCAGTGCCACTGCCGGTACCATGCAAATTCCACTGATTTGCAGGTAAGGTCGACAGTACGACACTAGACAATATTAAGTAAAGAAGGGAAAAACACAAACTTTCCACTCTACTATCCATTGAATTGCAGGTAAGGTCAACAGTATGACACTAGACAATCTATTAAGAAATTAAGGGAAAAAAACTAAAACTCCACTCTACTATCCAGTGCTGCATAGAAATCGTTGTCCATGAAAACTTTATACCAGACATTCCTTTGAAAGGTTTATCCTAAAGATCTCTGACTAATGAAAACCTTTGCAAGTTAATCGACATCCTCTCATCATCACCCACACACTATTATCAAGGATATCACTAGACAGGCAGAATTACACACACATTGTCTATTAAGTTTTCAATAACTAACGGGCTTAATTAAAAATAGTACAATCATAAAAGGTTTATCAAGAACAAATTCAAGATTAGCCGAGTTCAAACCTTAAATCACTCAAAAAGATGAAACAACAATCTCACTTCAAATAACAGAACAGGCAAAGAGATTAATGGAAAGTGGTTTGCCTAGCATGAGCCACAGATCTCTCATCCTTTAATACCTTCTGGGAAAGCGGTCCATGAACCTCCCAGATGGACACTCGAATGCCATGTGTCCTCTTCCCCCACAGTTGTGACATATAGCCATTGCAATACAATCGCGACTCATATGCCCTACCTGGTTGCAGTTCCGACACACAATGTCTCGGTATCCACCTCCACGAAATCCACCCCTCTCTTCAAGGATATTGCCCTTTGAGCACTCTCTAACCACATGGCCAGATATATTGCACAAATTGCAGACAGGATCATTCTGACAATCACGGGCGAGATGACCTGGTTTCCTACAATTCTTGCAGGCCTTGTCATTTGTACAATCAGCCGCCATATGACCTTGCTTAAAGCAGTTATTGCACAGCCTCAGATCACCAGGTGGCATTGGGGGAGCAGTGCAATCCCTTGCACGGTGTCCTGCCTTACCACAAGTATGGCAGATTCCCTCATTAGGACAATTGCCAGCCATATGGCCAGGTTCTCGACAGTTCCAGCAAAGAGATTTTGTTGTGCATTCTGATGCAATATGCCTGATTTAATTTAAGAAGAAACAAAAGCAAAGACAAAAAGGGAAACATTAATCCTTACTGCGCTTGGAATACAGTGTGTGTTGGGAAACATAAAATCATTAAAAGGAAAAAAGAATTGCTACATTAGATTAACATAAGCTCAAAAGGATTACCCAGGAAGACCACAATTGTGACAGATGGCCACATTAGGGCATTCTCTGGCAAAATGACCAGGCCTTTTGCAGTTATTGCACAGAGTACTCTGACTGCAAAGAACATATTGCTAAAACTGTTAATATCCCAGTATTTCACCAGCATAAAGCAAATATTATTAGAATAAGTCAGATATCATACGGCTGTAACACAGAAGGTATACCATAGCAGCAACTCAACAACAATATAATACTTAAAAACAATGATAGCAAATTTCCAGACTTTTTAAAATTTTCTTTTATTGTACAAGAGATGGGAGGAGAAACACATCTAAGAATAACTAATGAAAGATCCAAACATGCAGAAGGCTATATCAAAACAGAACTATGAAGATTTATTCCAGATCCAAGCATGAACGAAAAAATATAACCTAAAGCGAGTAAGGCATCAGATCTTTTCCCATTTCAGACAGATCCCACACATCAATTATTTTCTTCGTCCCAACCAACATGTACAATTTCCAGGAAGTTACAAACACATGAACAAATTGAGACCAAATAACCTGAAACCCCGACGTGAGTCCCGTCTATATGGTGCATCACGGTAAGAATACCGTTCAGTACGCATCTTACGATCCATTGGGCTCCGGCTCCTGCTTCTGCTCCGACTTCTGCTTCTGCTCCTGCTCCGGTTGTCTAAGCTCATTTTCAAAACTACACCACTCAGTAAACCACCCACTACCTGGAAAAATATCACCAACACCAAAGCTGCTGCCACCTCCCTGTCCACCACAACCATACCCAAAGCCACATCAGTGAGTCCACATTTTTATCCTTCATGATTTAAACACCATATTCCCACACAACTATTACAATTTTTCAACAAACAACACCACTTTACATCGGTTATAGAATTGGACCCAGCACCTGCTGAATTCCCTAATTCAGCAAAATACTGTCAAACCACGCCCATAGCATTCAAGCATCTCATGTTATATACATCACATCTACCTAATAACAAACAACTTAAACAAACCCCTTTTCAGGACATCATACAAATATATGAGAGTGATTCCATTACCCGCACACACACCCATGGCAACAGTTAGAAGTTGTCAATAATTTGGACAAATGGCATTCATCACAAGTGACAAATAAATATGAAACTGAAAGAAGAAAATGAACAAATTTTCCAAATGCCCGGGAATCAACTGTGGTGGATCATGACTCACTACACCTTTATATGAGTAAATTAAACAGCATCTTCTATAGCAGGTAGGGGTGCAAACTTTGAATAGGTAGCTCTTCACTGTAGTATCATCCACATTTTCTACGGTTTATTGTGAAGGCCCTCATATAAACAAATTAAATCATTTCCATTTATGCATTCTTCCACCGCTAACGCATCGTATTATGCATGAAACAATATTTGGATATTCAATGAATGTTATCTTCATTATGATTCATCAGAACCAAACTTCGGTCTTATACTTCAATGTGTAGGACATTACAAAACTCAGATCCAACACAATCTGAGCTGAGTTGGGGGGAACATAAGGACTCCATGATTTAAAGGTTATCCACTTTATTTTCACATGAAAGTTCAACAAATTTTGCCAGAAGAAACTCGTATCAGAAATGACAGAAATAAGAGACACAAAAGCGGCAATTGTCTTATTACCCATCTATCACTCCAACAACATTACTTGTCTCTCTTGAGGTGGTGAAACAAAAATCTCAAAACATGCCACTGACTATAAATATAATGTTTCCTGTATACCATATATATCTTGAGAAAGTCACAGAAAGTTACAACTATAAACCAGATATTCTGAGTGTACAGCTCTTCTATTTGCACCTGGAAGAATGGACTTCAGCACAATGATTTGTGTCATGTAAAACTGCAACGTCTCAATCTGAACATTTCACGTCATATTTCTATATGTTTAGCAGTTTCAAAAAGGCAAAATCAGGTATTAAGGTGTTTTACCTCCCCAGGAAGAGGCACGTAAGTTTAACTCACTTTTAAGGCGTAAGCATGGACCTAAACTGTTAAACCATAAACTATCTAAAAATTTATAATACAACATTTGAATAAAATTAATGTTGAACGCCCTTGAAGTTTAAATTGGATTGTCAAATTAGCAAATAATAAATTAACAAGGTAGTGATCACGTAATAAAAGCACTAATTCACAAATGGTACTAAAAGTATAAAACAAATGAATCAATTAATGATCTATTTAAGAATTTTGCTTGCTATGACTTTAGAAGAAGTCGGACAAAGAAAATATAAACACAAAGATGGCGAGCAAGTACAAACGAAAGAAAGATTAAAAAGTCGTGTGTCGCATCCTGTCACTGAGAAGTTGAAACATCACTAGGAAGGAGGTTAACGCACTTCAATTGTAGAAGGCTAGGTCATAACTCTTTGCTTCTTGTAGTCTCTAATTTCCAAATTTTTTTTCTAGATCTCATGGTTGGCCTGTGTTTAAAATAGCCCCAAGACCCCTTGAAATGTCTTAGGATAAAAAAATCAAAAAAAATCCTAAAAGATGAGACCAGTGACAAGAAGCACAAGGTAATGGAATGCACACTCAGATGCCTCAAGCTTAGAGGTAACATCACAAAGGACCTTCTGGATGCTAAGAGACAAAAATACGGAATAATACAGGTCGCAGAACAGATTCATCATAAGTTACCAAAATTAACATCAAACGGGACTGCAATTATTAATGACGAAGCAACTAATGAAATATGCAATAAATTCCCATAAATTAGAAATTAAATAAGTAGACTATATTTTTTCGTTATGCAGAAAAATCAGGACCCTGATACACGGAACTCAGATCCATAACCGTGTTATACATGCTAGTATCAAAAAGACAAAGCTATATGCGAAAGAAATTTATGACAAAATTAAGTAATGGAATAAAACCCTAGCTCATAAAATCGCGAAATCGCCCGAAATCAACTGACGAAACAAGACCGAACCATGAATTATCACAGAATCAGAAACCCTAAGAATAAAACATATAACTCCACCCTAACCAGTAAATCTAGATTAATCGTAAAAATTATTAGAAATGAGAGAGTTACCTCGAGAGACCGGTCGGATTGGATACTGAGCACCGAAATGTTATGGAGAAAATACACAGATATCGAGGTTCTGAAGGGTATATGTGAAATGATGGTACCTCCTTGTATTTTAGAGTAAATTCTTCCATGGTTCCCACCCTTTAAGAATTGTAACATATGTATCCTCAATCTTTCATTTATATTATTCGTTTCCCAAATGTTTTAATATTATGCGAATAATGTCCCAACTCAACCTAAAAATCTAAATAGATGGTAAAAGGTCGCACATTAGGCATGTGATAGATGACTTGTGAGTATAATTATCCAAAAATAATCCCATTTCATTCCAAAAATCAAATTAATGTCTTTATAACTAACTATATTCGATCACTACAAATCAATATTCAAGGTGTGTGACGTGACATCATACCATCTACTTAGACGTTTTTTTGTCCAATTGGAACATTGTACACGCGGTATTAAAAGGATAGGGACATTAATTGACATAAATGAAAGATTTGGGACACAAATGTCACAGTTAGAAAATATTGGGGGCCCTAGATGAATTTACCCTATATTTATTAGTAGCGCGTTTGACGGCCATTGGGCTTTCTTACTAGGCCCAAAACTACTTGCATAACTTTCTAGAAAGAAAATTGACACAAATAGCTGTTGAGTGAGAAATTTATGTTTCTGTAGCATTTTACTGTAATCACACAATCGTCAATACTAGTGGAACGCGTTTGGTATATTGTATTGGAATGGGGTTAATAGAATTAGGGAGATTGAATTAAGATGAATTATGGAGAATTGTTCTTCTTATAACGTAGTACATCAATTACTCTTCTTGATTTTATTGATAAATAGTACATCAAAACTGTCAATTACCAACATAAATCATTGTTTCTCATACACATAAATACAGAAGTGTTAAAAACAAATTTTCAATATACTTTACAAACAAATTGTCATAAATTGCATAACCGTCTTCTTCAATTATTTTTTACAACTTTCTTCGTAAAGTGGTCACTCATTAAACTAATAACAAAATTTGTGTGTAAAACAAGAAAGGGTTTTTATTTCAAAATTTGAAAATGAAAATGAGAAAGAAAAAATGTTTGTAAGATTTTGGGTTAATTGTTAAGCATAATACTTCGTCAACCTCAGAAAAGTAGCTTCTGCATCTCACGTGAGAAAATTAATGTCTACGAAAGTTAATGTCAACATGCACATGGCTAAAATATTTTTGCCTTACCATTACATCATAAGTACTTTGTTGATACGAGGTTAATTGTAATATTTAGTCCATGTTTGGGGTATATTAAAAAGTTGACAAAAATTTAAGTTAAAATAAATAATTAATTTTAGTCACACATTTATGAATCACAAGTTTTATCAACTTTTCCATAACATGTTTCTTTAATTTTTATCAAAATTTACTAAAAAATTGATTTTTCAACTAAACCAAACCGGAGATTAATATCCAACTTTTTAAAATTAAAAAATACCATAATTTATTAATCCGCTTGAGTTTGGGCTTGAGACGAGATAGACGAGGGTTGCACTTGCCTCACCTCGAATCTGACCCTGATGTAGTGGTTGTGGGCATTATCATGATTCTCCAGTGAATAGGGAGGGAAATCCCATGAGAAGTCTCAAAGAGGGAGATAAACCATCCATTTTGATCAATGCTATAAATTAATTAAAGATTAGGGATCCTATTGTGGAAAAGGTTGAAGAAGAAAGTGCGAAAATAGTGAAAGGTTGAAAACGTTTGCTGCAGTAAATTTTACAATACAACCAACATAAATAACACAAAAGTGATCATTGTATAAAGAACAATGTTATCTGACACCATTGATGTTATTAACACCCGTCTATGTAGTGTTATATGATGGACTCAATGAAAAGTGAACTTAAATGACTCATTTAATTATAATTCTAATTTAATGTCATTTTAGTGCCACATAAATTTGTGTTTTAAGTATTAACGATACTAAATAACATTACTCTTGTATAAATATTCATTTCTGTAATTTTTACATTCATAAAATAAAATATTTTTACTTATCAAACTCTAGATTTCGAAACATATAACAATTTTAAAATAATTTTTTACTAAATATTTAGTCCATGTTTGAGCTCCATTTTCTAAAAATTCATTTTCAATCACAAATTCTTCAAATAAAATAATTTACACGTAAATTCAAACTTTTCTCTATTTTTTAATCACGCATTCTTTTAAAAATCACACTATCATAACTCGTTTTCTTTAAAAATGAAGCTCATACAAACGCTTAACTATTCTTACACAACTTACTATTTCTTTTTCACATCTAAAGCTAATGGGAACAATACCATAACTACTATATTATAAGAACTACATTTCAAAACTAACAGACTCCCTGAGTATTTTTATAAATCAAGTGGTAAATAATAATAATATTATAAAATTTAATTTAATCTACATATTCACCCCCACCCATCCTCATTCATTCCAACCCATCGTCTCCCTCTTCATTTCTCTTCACCCGATGGAGCTTTTATCCACACCCATTTATTGGGAACCGTAACGCTGCCATCGGAGCTTCTCTTCATCCATCACCTAGAGCTGCAACGACGATGACTAGCCATTGGGAGAGTTGCCCGTAGCGAAACTTCTCTTTCCCGGAGCAGCAACTAATATTATCTGATTTTTGCGCACGATCATTGATAACAGTTGGTTTCTGCACACATCTAATCTGATTTTTGCGTACGATCATCGGCAGTGGTTGGTTTTGCACGGATCTGGTTGGTAGTGGTTGGTTTTTTCTAAACAGTTATGATGGTAAGGTTGGTGAGGAGGTGGTGTTGGCGATGGTGGTGGTGGTAGTGGTAGTGGCCACTAACATCTATAACTGTCGGTGACTGTCTAATTTGTGACTATATGTAACCAAATCATTAACCTGTGTTATCTGTGACCAAATTTATATTTAGTGTGACTATATGTAATCAGATCAATCTTAATTGTGAGGGTATGTGATCAAGTCACAGTAGATCGCAATTAGCACATAATTGATCACAACCATACACAATAAACACATACTTTGTCACAGAGGGTCACTACAAATAAATCCGTACACACCGCATACCGGTATCACAATTTTAACAATAACGGTATGTGATCAAATCACAATAGATCACAATTACCACATAATTAGTCACAACCAATCATAATAATCGCATACTTGGTCACAGATGGTCACCACAAACAAATCTACACACACCGCAGACCAGCACTACAATCTTCCACCACCACCCCTGGCATCACCACACTACTACTACTAACCACCGCCACCACTAACGCTATCACAATCACAGCAGCATCTACCACAACTGACCATGGTATAGCAGCAGCTACCACCACAATCAAGTAATAACAAGATAAATGGCATGGTTGAAGGGCTTTCATCCCCCTGACATAACAAGATCCTGCCACTGGTTTCAATTGCTCAACGCTACACGCAGCGCGACGAGTGGTAGCCTGCACAATGCCATTTGCCGTAGCACGCAGCAGTGGTGAACACGTTGCGCCCCGGTCGCATTCTCAGATCTATTTAGAGAGATGGGTGGCGCTCTCAATGTTTGTATCGCGGTACCTCGGTGGTGATGCGTTTTTAATAGAGAGGGTAGAGAGTGAAAAGAGAGAGGAGGGGGAAAGAGAAATGAATTAGGGAAGTGCCGAGGGATTGAAATTTAGGCATGGTGTCAAGGACCGAAGTTTCACCAAAGTCCCTTGACGCACACATTGTAA
>CAIGRP010088612.1:0-11985 GCA_903798385.1 Fraxinus cuspidata
AGAACACATTGTGTATCGAACCCCATTAAATTCGCTTGTTATTTTTGCACTATTGCACTTTACTTTAAATTTCTATTTATATTGTGCTATATCCATACTTGAATTAAGTTATCAAATTTGCATATTTACTTCTCGTATTACACTTTGCATTTATATCTTGTGTATTAAATAAGTTTGAGACTAATTATCGAAAAAGTTTCAAAAATCAATTCACCCCCCTCTTACTTAGTTATTCTTGAGTTATCAGTTGCAAGTTGATCTTGAAGACAAAAGATTAAAGCTTCAATATTCAATATTCAAGATACGAATCAATTGATCAATGTATATTATGCAGTAACTAATTCTCTTGATGATTTGACTTAGAGATCTTAGCAATTTATAATGTTTTATAAAGTTTAAGTTTTATAAATTCAACGAGTTCTATCAGAGTCAATCCATGTTAAAACATTGAGATTAAGGAAGATTTTTCAGGGTTGAAATTCATAGTTTAGTTTTATAAAATTTTGGGATGTGAATTTCAAACAATAAATACCAAAATTTTGGATTTTAGGCACTTTTTCGGCATTATAGCAGTGCGCAGCATTGGGGAGCCCAAACACGGCGCTACAGCTTTGCATTACGGTACATTGGAAATGCCTGCTAAGCGCTACTTCACCAGGTTTCTACTGGGCGCACACAGAGCTTGTTTCCTGTTCAAGTTTTATTTATTTATTTTAGATATTAAAACAAAATAATAAGGAATTAACAATTAAATTCAAATCTTGGTATTAATATTTCTTTTGAATTACTAATTTTCATAAATCAATTAGTTGAAGCAACATGTTACTAAAATAACATCTCTTGTCTAGATTAATTTATTTGGAATATTAAGTATGTTGTGTGTTTGTAATTTATGTGGATATTCATCAGCCTAAAGGAAGGTACATGTTTGGCCGAATTACATGAACACGCGTACTAATTAATGTGTGACAATTGTAATTTTTTTTTATGTGACACAATAAATTGCTTCAAAGACGTGTTTATTGTTTGATATAGTTTATTGTCAATATTTGATTATTACACCAAACGTATTACTTACAAGTTGGTATTTTTGTCCAAAGACTAAATATCAATATTATGCCCCGTCTTTTGTGATGGGGTATACCATTATTCGAATTAATTAATTATTTAATACAGATTCTGAAATGAACATGTTTCTTTGATTTTTGGTCTCTATTCAATTAACTCTTATGCTTCTACAATATCTGTAAACATCAACTATATTCCTGTGCTAAATGAAATCAACTTTAAGAATTGAAAAGAAAACATTCAGATCATTTTTGACTACATGGACTTAGACATTGCGTTAAGGCCTGAACATCCCGTTACACTTACAGATAAAAGTTCCATTAATGAAAAATGAGACTTTGATAAATGGGATCATTCAAACATCACGAGTCTTATGATTGTGAATCATGGTATTCCAGAATCATTCAAAGATGCTGTGCTGGATAAGATAACTATTGCCAAGGAATTTCTTGATAAAATTGAAAAACACTTTGCAAAAATCGATAAGGCCGAAATTAGTACACTTTTGGAAAACTTAGTTTCACTAAGGTATAAAGGTAAATGAAATATTTGGGAGTAGATCAAGAAGATGTGTTATATTGCTTCAAAATTGAAGGTACTAAAGTTTGAGCTATTTGATGATTTGCTCGTGCATTTGGTTTTGATTTCTTTTCCTGCACAATACAATTAATTCAAGGTCGGATATAACTATCAAAAGGATAAGTGGACTTTAAATGAGCTCATTTTATACTTTGTGCAAGAAGAAGAAAGGTTGAAGCAAGACAAGATTGAAAGTACTTACTTGGCGACACCTCTAAGGACAAGTTTAAAAAAAAAAAAAGAATAAGAAAACTGCACCCGATCCAGCTCAAAAGAAATAGCAAAGGCCTGAAAATGATGAATCATCTAGCTATTACTTTTGTAAAATTCGGGGACATTTGAAAAGGGATTGTATCAATTACAATGCTTGGCATATAAAGAAATGTACATTTCTTGGTTTGGTTTGTTCTGATGTTAATTTAGCTTTAGTACCTAGACATACTTGGTGGATTGATTCCGATGCCACTACTTATATAAAGTGTGTTTATGTAGGATTGCCTGAATAATTGAAAGCCAAATAATGATGAAAAATTAGTCTATGTGGGCAACGACAAATCATTTGAAGTTGAGGTATATGAACTTACTATAATCAAGATTATAGCGCATGGCCATTGAGAACACTACCCAATATGAACTAGAGCTTAAATCGATACTGTGTGTGGAGCAACTGAAGTTTGGTAAAATGGATGTAATTCAGGGCTTAGTCCATTATGGCTCCTTTAAAATGGAAGTGTTATTACTAAGTGAGGTTCAAGTTCAAAAGATACATACACCTATTGCACAGTATAACATGCCACTATATAATATATATTTATCTATTTTGAAAGATTAAAACTTGTGGGTGATTGTTGTAACTTATAAAAGTTTTAACTTTTAAATTAAATAATAATATTATTTTTCTATTTTGATTTTTAATTTTAAGTTTAATACAGAATTAAAACTAATAATATTAGAGTGTAACATACGTTTTAATTGGTCCAATTCTCATTATTATGGGGATTGAATTTTTAGTATAAAAGGAGGTGATATTTCATAAATATGAGAACCACAACTTGAAATAATATTCTATATGCATTTTATATTCTATGACTCTAGAAACTCGATAAAGACTCGTTCTTTATCTCCCTGTGGTCGTGCACATAGAAGGAGAACCGTCTATAAGCCATATGGATTTTATTTTGGAGACGAGTAGTGCTGAAAGTACTCGCACGAAGATGAAACAACACGACTTTAGAATAACACCCTTAACGTGACTCCTTAAGACTTGCTTTCCTAACTCTTTTTTCATTTTTATATTATTGTTAAATTATATTACTTATGTTTATGTTTAAAATTGTTATGTTAATTGATAATTTATCTACACACAAATCACCCATTTTTTCCAATAGTTTCTTCCTTGGTTGTTGCTCTTGTTGCATCGTTCCACATTTAGAGAATAGATAGGCTCTCAAATTGGCTATATTTGTTACACTTTACAGAATATAGAGATAGGTTATAGGTTGGTGGTTGTCCTATATTTATTTTTGAAGTCTAACAACAAATTGTTCTTAATTAAGTGTAACAAGTGGTTTAAAAAAAAAACAGCAAGTGTGATTTTTTTTGAATTCTATCAGTGCCTGAAAATATCGTCTCTCAATAGTAAAAAAATCTAAATGGGTACAATGCAATTTGTCTATACGGTTTAAGTGCTGCTCTCTTAATTTCTTTTACTACATGGAAAAAGATTTTTACCATGGATACCACAAGGATTTGGTTAAGAAGAAGTTTCATTCCCTCCTTCGTGGCGTTTTAACTTTTTTCTCTGATTTTGCTGAAGTTGCATACATAATTAAATGTGCATGTATAATATGTGTAAACACATATATACAAAGAGAGAGGAGAAAAAAATAGGTTTATGTCTGTGGTGAAACAATAGCTTGTTTTATGTAAAAAAAAAATATATTAAAATCATATTTATGTAATTTTACTTAACGTTATTTAAGTAAATAAGAAAAATACTTAAAATTGTGTTATATCTAATAAAATTTGTAGTGGTAATATAATTATCATTTGAAAAATCATATAAAATGTGTTTTGAATGTAAAAAATACTATAAGTGTCACTTTTAATTAAAAAGTGGGGGCAACGTTACTTTCTCCATTTGAAAGAATAAATTATCTTAGTTTCTATTGCATTAAGCCCCCTGTTTGACAACCATCAAAATAAAACTCTTTTTTTTCAAACTTATTTTTAATCACATGTTCTCACAATAAAATATTTTGCAAGTAAATCCATAATTTTTCCTACTTTTGAACCACACATTTTTAAAAAAATCACTATTACAAAATATATTTTTTCCAAAAAAAACCCTTTTTTAATGATCGTAAAATAGGGGCTAAAAAGAGTTTTTTTTGAAAAAAAATAAATTTTGGAATAATGATATTTTTGAAGGATGTGTGATTAAAAAGTATAAAAAATATTTAAATTTACGTGTAAAATATTTTATTGCGATAATGCAATGTTGAATATGACCATGAGAAAAAAAAAATTTAATGGTTGTCAAGCATTAGCTAAATATAAAAGCAATTCAATAAATGACAAAAATTTTAAAAAATGATAAATGTTGTGAAAAGAGAGAAAATGAGAAGAGAATAAAGTCAATAAATTTGTATATAGTATAATGAGAATCAAATTCATATATTTATAGGGAATAATAGGGATACAATGATAATAATTTCTAGGGCTGTAGAGAACAATTTTCATTCACTAATAAACTTACCATTTACAACACCCACTTGAATGACAAATTATAAAATGTATGTCTCGCTAAAACCTTGTTTAATAAAAATTCAATAGGATAAAAAAATCAAACGAAGGAAAAATAATATAGTTATTTTGGAGTATTAAAGATAAATGCTGCCTCTTTAAAACATTGCTAAGAAAATTTAGTGAGTTAAAACATAAGCGAAGGAAAAAGAGTACAATTACTCTCACTGATATTGATCACTAAAAATCTTTTAGTCGGAGCATTATAATCTTGTGAACCAATTTCTAGAATGTAGATGTGGCGGTGCTTTTGTAAATAAATCAGTCACATTGTCACTTGAACGAATTTGTTGAACATCGATGTCACCATTCTTCTGAAACTCATGTGTGTGAAATTGGAGAAATATATTTTGTTCAGTCACTTTTGATAAATATAACATTATTTGAAGTAGTATTATCTTTATACAAAGTTGTTGGATTATCTTTTGTTATTAATTCACATGATACTTGGATATGATGGGTGTCATGTTCCTCGACCATACACATTCTCGACCTGCTTCGTGGATTGTAATAATTTCAAGGTGATTTGAGGTATTGTTGTTAAGGATTGCTTCACATATCTCATTCATATAGCTGTTCCTCAATGTGTAAACACGTATCTTGTTTGTGATTTAACTTCATATTGGTCAGAGAGATAACCTGCATATACATATCCCACTAAAGTAGATCACGACTTTTGAGAATAAAATAATCTCAAATCAATAGTACCCTTTAGGTAACGAAAAATATGTTTAACATTATTCCAATGTCTTTGTATTGGTGTAAAGCTATATCTTGCAAGAAGATTTACAAAAACATATATATATATATATGTCGGGTCGAGTAGAATTTGCAAAATAAGTTAATGCTCCAATTACACTAAAATATGGTATTTTAGGACCAAGACCAGTTTTTCCATCTTCAAGTGGACGAAAATGATATTTTTTTCACATCAAGTGATCAAATAACCATATAACAATGTTTTAAGAATTTTTTCTATATATGTAAATTGATGAACAAATAATCCTTTTGAAAAATGTTCAATTTGCAACTCGAGTGATTTTTTCCCAAATTTTTTTATCTCAAATTCATTTTTAAATAATTTGTAGTTTTGTTGAGCTCTTTTGAGGTTCCAATAAAATTTAAATCAACATAAACTATCATAATTGCAAATTCAATATTTGTTTTCTTTACGAAAATACATAGACAGATATCGTCATTTTTATAGTCTTCATTCAACAAATATTCACTAACGCGATTATACCATATCCATAAGGCACATATGGAGCCTTTTGTGACACAATCAAACTAATTAAGAATCTAAAAGTTATGGTATCCATTATGGGAGAATATGTTTTCTTATAATCAATTCCTAATCTTTGTGAGAAACCTTGAATTATGAGTCAGGCTTTGTATCTTGTAATTTCATTATTTTTCATTTCCATTTCGTACAAAAACTCATTTGTATCCAACAGAGATTACATTTTCAGGTGTTCGAACTGTAAGTCCAAACACTTTCCGATTCTTTAAAGAATTTAATTTCGCCTTTATTGCTTCTTTTAATTTTGGCTAATCATTTCTATATTGACAGTCTTTAATAGACTATAGTTCAGAATCTCTATTATGCATAATATCAAGAGCCACATTAAACGTGAAAAATAATGTCTATAACAACATTATTTCATTCATATAATTTATGAGATAACATATAATTTATTGAAATCTCATTATTTTCAGATACTTGTGGTTTTTCATGAACCATATTTTCAATATTTGATTGATCATTCTTTTCTAATATTTTTTCTTCCGAAACTTTTGGTTGTTTTTTCTCTTCTACTTTTCTTTTTAAAGGTACAGAGTCTTTTGAACCAAGTGGTCGATCACGCTTCTGAAGTATTTGAGATTCATTTGTTACAGCAAATTGTCCTGCATTGACATCAATTTTACTAATATTTTCTACTGTTATATATGATTTTGTCACTTTTTTTGTGTCAACAAATACATCAGGTAATTGATTTGCAACTCTTTGAAAATAATGATTTTTTCAATCTCTTGCTCAAATTGATTGCTGCGAAAATCAAAGTGAGATAGAGCTGTTTCATCCAATAAATTTTACCTTATTTATTAAGATGTAGTTTTTTCCTTCCAAAGTTGGAAAAGTCATTTCATTAAAATAACAATATGCAAAATGTGTAGTAAATAAATCATCCGTTAAAAGTTCAAGATACCTAATAATAGATGGTGAATCAAATATCACATAAATCCCAAATCTTCGTTGGTGACCTATTTTAGTACAATGTGGGGGTGAATAGGAACTTGGACAGCACAACCAAAACCCCGCAAGATCAAATGTCAGTTGCAAATATGAATATTGATAATATATAGTTGGTCTGATACGAATCAATGACGCAACATGTAATAAGGCATTTCCCCAAATAGAAGTTGGGAGTTCTATTTTCATAAGTAATGGTCTGGCAAAGAGTTGTAGACTTAATAAATGACTCCGCCAAATCATTTTGCGTATATGCACACCCGAATGTTCAATAACAATTCCAATTGACATACAATAATTATTGAATGCTTGTGATCTAAATTCACTAGCATTGTCAAGACGAAGAATCTTGATTGAATAATCGTGGAGTTGCACTCTTAATTTTATTATTTGAGCAAGTAGTCTAGCAAAAACTACACTTCTAATGAAAAGTAGGCAAACATGTGACCATCTAGTAGAAGAATTAATTAATACCAAAAAATAATGAAATAGTCCAAATGATTTTTGTATTGGCTCACATATATCTCCATGAATTCTTTTCAGGAAAATTAGAGATTCAATATTAACCTTTGTAGTCGAAGGTCTGATGACTATCTTGCCTTGCGAAGAAGCAATACATAGATAATCATTAGGTAAAAGAATTTTTTGATTCTTTAAAAGAAATCCATGTGAGTTGTTTATTATTCGACGCATCATTATAGCTCCTGGATGTCCAAGTCGATCATGCCAAAGTCTAAAATTTTTTAGATCAATTCAACCATTTTTATAAATGTATAATACATGTAAGATGGAAGTGCATGAAATTTTTTTTTTATCTGTTTCTGATTAGGTAGAAAAGAAGTTATGCAAAAATATTCAACATTACTTTCTTGCATCGTCTCAATGTGATATCCATTGCAGTGGATATCTTTAAAACTAAGCAAATTTCTTCTGAATTTGCTAAAATAAAGTGCGTTTTCAATATATAATTTTGTATTACTTGTAAAATAATACATGCTCTTTCGAAACTTTCAACAATATTCGATGCACCTGATATCGTATTAATATTATTTATGCTATTGTTAAGTCTAAAAAAGACTTTTTGTCACGAAAAATAATATGTATATTTGCACTATCAACTAAACAGATATTTCGACAATTCATTTGGAATTTTGTGATATTTACTATTTGAGTAACTTCACCATAAAATAAAATGTAATTAATTTCGAAGAATATGATTAAATATCACACAATAATTAATCAAGTAGTCAATATTAACATAATATAAATTACATGTTTTCCTTCAGGAATAAACATTAATTTAAAATAATATGTCCTTCAAAACATGTGCTACTTCGGGAGTACGTTGTATTTTACTATTATTTCTTTAAGAGTAATATGTCAATATATTTTTTGAAATATTGAAAATTATAATTTATGCTCTTCAAGAGCAAATAATATCATTCAAGAATATTAATTATAATGTTATGCTATTTTCGGAGTAATAACAAACTATTTATAATATATATATCTATGATTAATATTCTTTTGAAATATTAATTATAATGTCAGCTTCATAAACAATAACATGATAAATTATTAATTTAAAATTTATATAAGAACATATAAAAATATTTAATAATGTTAAAGACACAAAGAGCATCTAATAATCATCATAAACAAATATTTTACAACCATAAAAAATTAGAGCAAAAAGTACATGAATTAATACATCTAATGCTAAGAAACAAAGAATATTTAATAATTTACGTACATGAATTAGAGCAAAGAGTAGAAAAATCATATAGTACTAGTGCTCTTAATTGCTCAAATTGAATCAGATAATGATAATATTGCAAATAGTTTCTGCCGCAAAGAGAAAATGATTCAATTTGTTTCTGCCCAAATAGTTTCTGCCGCAAATATTATTATTACAACAATGCTAATTGACTCAAATTCTTATAGCTCTATTGATTGTATCAGGAATGGGTTATGATTTACAAGAAGTTGGATACAACTAGCGGCGGAAAGATGGGCTATGATTCAGTCATGTATATGTAAAAAAATTCACATGTAACCAAATTAATTTTGGTACATGTGTCTTTGAAAAATTAAGAGGTTGTTTTCTTTGTGTTTCAATTTTGTATTTTGAGTTTTGAATTCATTTTGGATTTTGTGTTTTGAGTGTCCATTTTGAGATTTTGAAAATGTATTCTTTTTGACATTTTGAAAAATTATTTTGAAAACACTAAAAACGCGTTTTTGAAAATTTTGACTTGATTATAACTGAAAACACTCAAAACGACAAATTGTCGTTTTTGGTTTTCTTTGTAAATTTTTAATTTGTTTTCAAAAACGCGTTTTCGAAAATGGGAAAGAGAAAGCGTTTTCACTGTTTTGGAAAATCGAAAACAGAAAACGACTTGAAAATGGGAAAGAGAATATGCCATAAGCTTTCGTGCTGATAACGTGTTGTGAAAAGAGATAAAAAGAAAGGAGAGAATAAAAGTTAATAGATTTGTGTGAATTATAATGGGAATCAAATCCTAATATTTATAGGGAATGATTGTGGATACAAAACTTTAGAATAGATCTACGATTAGTTGATTTTTTTTCTACATCTTGTCTATTTTGATTATATTGCTTCTATTAATTAAACATCAAACATTACTTCAATTTAGGAACATGTCACATTATAAGTTAGAAGTGACATAAATTCAAAAAAGATGACACATACTTAAAAAAGTGAGAAACACCAATTAAAATCTTAAAATACATTATTCTATAATTACTTAGTAATGATTCCATGTTTTGAATTCTGAAAATTCACATCAACATCCAATTGTCGTTGTCAAAAGTCACATTGCTCAAAAATTCTAGCGAGTTAAACAATTTTGCTAGTTAATTATGCTGCTTTCAATAAATACAGCGTAAGGAAACAAAACAAGCAAATACCGTAATAGGTTTGTTGAATGGCCTGAATTTCCTTTAGCCTCTTCCACATACTTCAAATTCCCCGATGCTGTACAATGATCCGGGTACCATTTCTATGATGAAACAATGAATCGACCTAAAATCCACACAGAAAAACTAATAACACAGATTTTGAAGATTATATCTACACATTCCACACATTTGTCTTTTGATCATACATTCAGTAACGCATTATGTATTTGTGATGAAACTTTTGCAAGAAAACGGAGCATAGGATAACCAAAGCCAAGGAAATATAAAATTCCAAATTTCGAAAAGAAGAATCAATCAAGAACACAAAGAAAACTTTCTTGAAATACCATTAAATCCGTCCCCCCCTTCCCCCGCCATTTATATGAATTACAAAAGGCTGGCACCGAAAGAGTGCCCTTTTATATAAGACTTGGATTCAAATTCTAACCCGTGCAAGCTACTTGCACGCAATTCTGAGCTGTGCTGCAATGCATTCCTTCTTAAAGCCCAAAACTGCATCAAAATTACTACTCTTGCCAACTTTAGCTGCCAACTTTCAAACCTGCAAAGTCAAGAGACTCTCGTTATATCGTGAAATGAAATCTCCTTTTCAAGGTTAGCCACCAAAAGTCTTCTTCCCAACTAATTGAAAGATATATTGGGCGGGGAGTTTTAAATTTCGTTGATAAATGATTCAATTAGTTATAAGAGTATTAATCAAATTACATATATTTTTCAATTAGTTGTTAGAGTATTAATCAAATTACATATATATTTTAAAGTATTAGGCCTAATTTGCCTCAAATCATTCTTTTTTTCAAAAAGCCCTAAATTTAAGTTGGAATTTGAATTTTATTAATTTATCATAATTAAGTCATTTTATCTAAATTCATTAACTTCGCAACAGATATATTAATGTGGAAATTGATAATAACAATAATTGCATCCGCGTTCCAAATCTTTCAAAATGTTGCATGTTTTTCTCTAACATTTCATTTGTTACACTCATGATCCCAAACCTTTCAAGTACGTACGTTTAGAGCCCAAATGGATGAAAAACGTCTATTTTTCTATTAGTTAACAAGAAAAAATTTAAATTTGATCACATTTTTAACAATTCTAAAAAAGGTAAAATAATAATTTTATATTTATCAAATTAAAAAAATTTAAAAAATTAAAAGAAATAAACAAAAAAAAAAAAAAGTAAATAGAATTTTATATTCTTCACTCAATCCCGCCAACCCCACCACAAAATTACCCCAAATCAATACCAAAACCAAAATCACAGTCACCCTATACGACTATTGACTCCACCTACCCACCCATTGCCACCATCGCAAACCACCATCACTTCTACCACCAAAAACTACCACCCCCATCATCTGTTAGAAAAGTATTTCAGTACTAGATAACGAATTTACACACTAGATACCAGATTTACTGTTTTAATACCGTATTTACAACATACCGAATTGGTACATACCATATATGCAGTGAATTTAAACACTGGATTTCCACATACCGTTTTTGCATATAACTTTGAATATAATATATTCAATTATATATAACAGATTTAATAATCTAGCAGATTCAATGAATTTTTAATTACAATAAGACGTAAAAATTACAAATAATTTAAAACGAATTGCAAAATATCAATATGCAAAAACGAGTAACAAAATAGCATTTGAAAATAGTAAAAACTTTTAACCCGAGGCCTCTGTTACACACAATTTCCTTAAAACAGATTCGCCCCCTCACCGTCTGTGCTTGAGGTTTAAATCGAGCGTCCGTCTCCCTATATACAACAGTAAAACTAGTAGATTTTGAGCACTTCAGATACTATTTCGACGAATTGATTTAGTATTTGAACAATACCACATCCAAGACTCAAAAAGAAATTAAAATGTATGCAGATAGAACTTAAACTGTATGCAGAGAAGTGGAATTATATTTTCAGATGAATTCGTGTGTTTTAGAAAAGTGGAAAAAACGAGACATATAAAGCATTGTCTCTTGAGAATGTAACTTGCTCATTCAGTTCATGGCAATTACCACAGAAGTTTCAACAGTTTCAGAAAATGAAAAGTCAGTTGAATAAAAAAAAAATAATAAAACGTGGACACTTCTAAGGGGCCAATTTTGCTCCTTTCGTGAACGCAGATCGCTCCCGCACACAAGTTCAAGGTTCGAATCCTATTTCGGTCCGTGATTTGCACCCCTCTTGCGCGCGTACGTAGATAGAGCTTCTATGCTACACATGATTACACAATTCCAAAGTGCAATCATATTTAAAATAGTTTTTGTTTTCATCAACTTCCTATGTGAGACTAACACATTTTTAGTTTTCCCACCAA
>CAIGRP010088616.1:0-17458 GCA_903798385.1 Fraxinus cuspidata
GGGGAGTGGGGGATGATCTCCATTGGCCTTCACCATGTCGTTGAATGTAATTTTTAAGCAAAGTGTCTTCTTTAAAGAACTGTGGACCTCTCTGCAAACCCATTTTTGTACAACGAGAGGACCTTCTCATTTTGCTTCAGTTTATCGGAGAGAGGGTGGTGGCAATGGCTAGCGCTAATGGAGCCACTGTTGTCTTGGGTTTGGGTTTGGGGTGGGGGTGCGGAGATGACTTCTGAATTTTCAATTTTATGATTTAATTATTTTATTTTAATTAATAGTAAAATATAAATTTACTATTTTAATTGGTTTTGTGATTTTTTGTACTTTTTAAAAAATTTTGGAAATATGGTTGCAATTTATTTTTTTAAATGAGAGAGTATATTTATCATTTTACAAATTTTTATTGTGAAATTGAATAAAAATTGACAAAAAGATTGTTTCCACTATGAAACTTGTAAATAAGGTTCAAAATATAAAAAATTGAAACGTATGAATATTTTGTACCCTAAAGGTCTACGTACTAATAAGCCTTATGATTTATATGCAAAATCAAACCTACTTTGATGATATTGTACCTTTTTTCAAGCCCAACCCTTTGACCTTTTTCTCTCTCTGTTGAAGAACAAAAATTTGTGTATATTTTGCAAAAAATAGGCAGTGAACAGTTTTAGCGAAATTTTTTAAATTTATGTTATTTGGTAATATGGGAATTTCAGACAATGATAGAAAAATCGTTTCTTTCTTCTCTTGCAAAATTGGGTTTCCTTGTAGAGGTGATTCAAGTAAAAACGTTTATGTACCATGTTCCTATTCATATAGAAAATATTATTATGGCCCTTAGGCCTATGCAAGAATGACATGTACAAATCGAGAAATGGTCTAATGTACTATGAAAAACTACGTTACAAGTTGTGCATAAGCTTGAATTTAATTTGTGCATTGAAATCATGCAAAAAACCATAATTTTTCTACAACTTTTGTTTCATGAAATTCTTCTTGTCTTACGTTTCACAAATGCTATGGCTGTGAAAACGAGACTTATTCTAAAGGACACGTTGCTGGAGCAGGATGCGCTATGAAAGTTGGAATTTCCTCTCCCGGCATCAATACTGACACACCTTGGGCATAAACAGTAATCTGCAAGCATAGAGAAAGTAAATTAAACATATTATTGGCCATTGGTACTTTTCTTTCTTATGATTAACGAAGATGCAAATTATCTGCAAACTTGGGAGGCAAAGCTGGCAAGTCCCTCCCTTTCGTGTTGTATTTCTCAAAGGTTATAGACTCCATACGATAGACAATGAAAAATTACATTAAATTTGAGGGTCAACTTTGGTTGTTCGCATTAATTGACAATATATCAGCGTTTGCTCATATTGGTTTTCCGAACTTCTAAGGTATCTCTGTGACTGTCGAAATTGCTTACTATATTCAACATACTATAGTGTGAAAGTCACCAAATTAATTTAGGATAAATATAAAGATTAGAACGAAAATCCAAAAGTTATGTGATTCGACATAACGACTTCAACAAAATTCATAGTAGAATTGATATTATAAGAGTACCTAGTATCCAAACTCAAATCCCTTAAAAAAGTATTTATACTACGAAGAATACCGATCTCACCAGAAGATGGTACATTACTTTCTTGTAAATTGGGATACTTTAGAGTCAAAATGGGATTACTTTATATAAAAGCAATATATAACTGGCTAAATAACATCCATTCAATAAAAATGTTCCAATACAGCCCCTGTCTGATATCCATTATTTGGCAAAAACAAAGTTTTGAATAATGAATTTTAGAAGAATACGTGGTTAAAAAGTAGGGAAAAGTTTGGATTTACGTACATAATATTTTATTGCGTGAATGTGTGACTAAATGATATGTAGAATAAATAATTTTGAAATAATGATTGTCAAATAGGGGCATAGGAACAAAGTTGATGACCAAAAAATCGCATTTCAATTTGAAACGATACAAAGTCATCAAAATAACGTGTAGCATGTTTGGCCCCCATTTTCAAAACTCATTTTTTAAAATAATTTTCAACCATAAATTTCATGTGATCATAACTTTTATTAACTTTTCAACTATACATTTCATCAACTTTTATCACACTATACTAAAAATATGATATTTATCTAAATAAGGCATATGCTATTCATCTTCTTGAAAAGACTAGATCCTGAAAAGATGAGGACCAAGGGCTAACAACAGTCTTTGAGTACCCAAGAATAGGTCAAAAAATTAAAGCCAGAAACTAATTAAAGTTGGGAAATCTTAGATCAAATCACATGCTTGAGACATAGGGGACACCTCCACTAACCCAAATAAACCATGAAAAGCAGAGACTACATTGTACTAATGTCTCCTGCTGGTGTCACAAAAGAAAATTCATAATAATGGCTGTATAAAATTCTGTAGGCAACAGCACTAAACATATTATATTAGAAACTTTCTAGCCACATTGTGTTTATGAGGTTCCCTATTAGACACCTAAGTCACGGCAAAATATTCGGTTTTCATCTATTTGTTTCTGTTTCTGGCACTGTCATCTCATGTTAGGGATAAGCCAAAAGTGGCGCTAACTCAGCCATCGACGCCAGTTTATTTCACCAGAGTCCTAGTCGACGTCAAGAATTGAGTGACGTCGAAATAGGTTCAGATGTAAAAGTTCTCAAAGTTGGAGAGAAGGGTACAATATCCATTATAGAAAGACTATTCTAAAGATTTTGGCCATTTTCCATTTTCCTTGTAAAATTTTCTCATACTGTCTTTGTGTGAACTCATCAAGATAAAAGGGACAAATATTTATATATTAATCCTTTGAGATATTCTCAAGTATTCTCATTCTAAGATCTCAATTAAAAAGAGTCGTAACATATTCAAGTGGTAATTTTATATTCAAGTATTGAATGAACATCTTATGATAATGCGAAACACAAGAGGACTCCAAATCACCCCACCCATGCTCCAAAGATAATATGAATAAATTACAAAAAATTGTGTAACATCTAGCATGATAAATGCATAAGCAACCACATGACTATTCTTAGGAAGAAGCATTGTGATGAATCACCCACATGAGTACACGATTTTCATAAATGGGTGGTACAGAACTTGACGTTATTAGAGTGTTTTTGTAGGGCGCTAAAAAATGGTTGAAGGATGTGATTATAATTGGCTCACAAAGTTTTAAATGTAAGTTGCAACATAAT
The DNA here is from genome assembly GCA_903798385.1 of Fraxinus cuspidata. Taxonomy (NCBI): domain Eukaryota; kingdom Viridiplantae; phylum Streptophyta; class Magnoliopsida; order Lamiales; family Oleaceae; genus Fraxinus; species Fraxinus cuspidata. The sequence continues at coordinate 3,227 of CAIGRP010088616.1, forward strand.
CTTTGATAGAAATCTATTGTTTTGGATCAACCATAATTGTCAATGACTTCTCAATGTGATGTAACGATGTATATTATACTAAGCTCGTTTTAATTTAATTTGCACAAATTGGGACAAGCCAACATGCGTAGTCCAATCGAAAGGCAAATAAATGGATGTCCATTCTCATATTGTGTGGAGTAAATGGGGCCATAGTGTCGCTTCCTTGTCTAATGGAAGTTTAAGCTTTACACAATGAGTCACATTGTGGTAAAGACGAAAATGATTGGCAGTGAATTTGCTCCACTAATGCCTATATATACTATTAAAGAAAAGATAGACTACCATTTCTTGGATTGTTTTTGTGCTATAAAAAATATTTTTCTAGTAAAAAAAATAATATTTTAGAAACTTTAATACTGTTATATTTTAATAAAGTTTCACGTATCTATCGTGGGTAGTATTGAATGATAAATAATGCCTCACATACATCCAAGTAGAACATGACCCAAAAGTTTAAGGTTCTTCTCTTCAAGACATGACTTAAAAGATTTTGAAGAGACAATAAAATTTATTCTCACTTTCTACTGCTTAAATAAATTATTATCACCTTTTATTGCTTAAGTATTTTAATTTAACATGATATTAGAGTCACTCGATATCCATTTATAAAAATTCTACACATGTGAGACCTTTGAAGATAAAATGAATCATACATGCACATAAAGTGTTGGTAAAGACAAATAAATAAATCATTCTTTAAAAGTTTAAGCTTTTAATCGTGATAGTTAAATAAAAGACTCTTCTCAAGTTAAATACATCATGTCAAGAAATGTCATAATTAACATAATCAAAGGTCAAACTGAATATGTTTAAGCATATGATTAAACAAGAAAAATCAAAAGTAGCCATAACAATAAAGTTAAGATAAGATCATTGCATTGGCCAAACTTGATTCCATGATTTTGTGTGTGTGTTTTTTGCAGTGAAATATGTACCAGTGCTTGTAACTTAAAAAACATCCTTATAAGCAATTTATTTTTTTTTTCGAAAAGCGAGTATACCTTGGGAGAAGGGTAGTTGAGCTTCCCTTGAGCCCTCATATTCTCAACCCCACCAGGGCTGTGGCCACCGTCGGCAGCTGTTGATCTGGGGCGGTGAAACCTCTCGAAAATAGCCATAACTAGGAACATAGAGATGAGAATGGCAGTGGCAACAAATCCAAACGACACCGCAGTCGCAGAATTGTCAAAGCTACTAAAATGATCCTCACTCTCCACACTACCTCTAACTGTTGGTGCCACACTTGGCGCTGAATATGCTGATTCAACTGTATTTATACTACTAACCCTTCCCATTCAGCAAAACTTCATAAAAACTCTATATTTTCACTGTTTCTTTTTCATCAGCGGACAAAATGAACAAATAGTTAAAAACCCAGATGCTGTTCTCATAGAATTGCAGTTTTATCTTTCTTGGTGACGAAAATGGATATTAGTTTCAAGAGAGAGGAAGAGAGAGCTAAACGACAAGAAATGGAGAAATGAGGAAATGGCGAATGGTGACTTTCAAGGCTTTACGCTAATTAATTTAACAAAAGTGTTAGCTTCAAAAAGTTCGATTTTTTTACCCTTCTTTCACCCTTCACGAAGAAATAGAAAGTTTAAACAGAAGATCAACCAGGGGAGAAGGAAGAGGAGAGTTTGGCTTTGCTTAGTTAATGTAAAATAATAAAAATTCTACGTAGATCACTCACGCGTTCATGTTTAGCACTCGTCTAATGAACCTCCGAAGAGTGTTACTTTCACACGCGATTTAGGTTATCCAATCAGTTTATTCATTTTGGATAAAATTTTGGTTTGATTTTAGACTACGTTGTCATTTTTGTTGGCCATAATAGTTTCATTTTGAGACGCATATATCAAATCCATTAAATCAATTAATGATATGTGCGGTCAATTACTTAATTTAAAGAACTTTATAAGTTTTATGGACATTGCTAAACAAATTAGGTGGTTTTATTTTATTTAGAAATGTAATATTAATCCTTAACTTATAGATCTTGAGTCAAATTGATCTCGAACTTTTGAAATGAGCAAATCGATCAACAATTTTCCGTTATAGCATGATTCTCACTTTTTTTTTTTTTAAATAGCAAAAAATTACTTTTCAATATAGTTTGCTAGAGATGCTTGCATATAATGTAGAACATGTTTAGGACGTATGATTAAAGTAAGAATAAACTCCTGTTTGATTCTCATTTTTTGAGTAAAATGTATTATGAAATGTGATTTTTTAGAAAATGCGTAGTTAAAAGTAAGGTATTTTTTTTTTTTTTGAAATACATCTATAATTATTTTATGGGTGAATGTGATTAAAAATAAGTTTTGAAAAAATAAGTTCTTGAAAAAATGGGGCTCAAACAGGATGTAAATAAAAATATAAAATCAAGAAACATATTATCATTTTATAAAAAATGCGGTAAAACGCTAATGGTTGGGTTCGAATGTCCGCATTCGAAAATTAGGTCCGAGCATGCTTGCTTAGCTTATAAGCTGCTTATTTACGATCTTATTTCGCATCATAAGAGTGCTGAAATAAGCTAAGAAGCACGCTTACAAGCTTAATCTCATTTAATTATAACTACTTCCTTTAAATTGATCACAGTCGAAATAACCCATTATTTTGTCATAAGTCACTTATTTTATTTTTGTACTTGCAAATTAAAAGTAATTTTAAATTTCAACCACATAAAAGTTTTAGAAAATAAAGTAAATGGCTACCCTCCTGTCCCATCTTTTTCACACGCCTGTGAATTTGTTCAGACTGAGAAGAAAGGGACATGGGCCTGTGCTACTGGACTGCAGTTCGCTTCACCATAGGCTGGGCTTTGAATAATTTCAGGGTATCTTTTAGAGAAAATTATTATATTTTTTAGGCATTAATTTTTTCTTGTTCAATAATTAGATGGTCACTTGAATATATATGCTTAGGTCACAATTAAACTAAGTCAAAATTAGATATCATATTAAGTCACTATTTGATCCTCATTTTTTAAAATTTATTTTTTCCTAAACTCATTTTTAACCGTACAATTCATAAAATCTACAACTTTTATCAACAACACATTTCACCATTTTTAAAATCAAAATCAACTAAAAAATTAATTTTTTTTGGTAAGCCAAATAGAAACTTAGTGGCAATCACACAAATATAGGTCACAATCATTTACATGTCACGGTCACATTCCACCTGATTTTGTAAAGTTTTTTTACAATTTTGTTTATTTTGAAATTGTATTCTTGAACTATTATAGTTATGAAATTTTTCGTAGCTTTTATAATAAGTGGAAGAAGAAACAAAAGAGATGTATATAAATTGTACATAGCTGTGTTAAGTTATGTAGAGTTTAAACAAGTCTTTTTGGGCATTTTTTTTGTACTAGTTGCGAGTCGAGATGCGAGGTCTCTAGGGGTCACATGTCCGAGTTTGGTCTCATCACTACAAAAAATTTGGGTTGCTAAAGGTTATTTTTAAGTGTGGCTGGAAATTCACCATCAGTGAAGGTTTTCAGCTACCAATATACTGTGGTCGCTATATATATAACATACATCGACCATATTTTGGTCACTAAAGGGCTCAATTGTGGTGGCGGGTAAAAGTGAAAAATTGGTTGATTCGTCAGAGTGAGCATCTTTTTCAACCAATCACGTGGTCGTTCAATATATAACATCCAACTATCAAAATGTTGTCTGAACATAACATCCAGTGACCAAACTATGGTCGCTGAAGGAAACCATTTTGGTGGTTGATCATGTTTAAAATTAAAATAGTTGATTTACACCCTTTTGCAATAAACTTTGGTCGGTAAACATAGAACAAAATATTTTCATATTAGAAACAACCAACCATTGGTCAGTGAACATTGATATCAATATTTTAACAGCCAATTTTCTTTGTTCTTTATATTTTGTCTAATATTTCAATTTTCAACAACCACAAAGACGATTGAAATTAGCAATTTCGATCATCAAAAGAAAAAAAAAATTAACAAAAAACATATCGCTGCAAAAGTAAAATTGTATTGCACATATAACAAGTATTAATAGTCGATACATAACCCTAAATGTCTAATATTTAACCACAAAAAGATGAATTGTAACTTCAACACTAGATCGAGTTGCCATATTTACATTAGATTGAGCTGTAGAAGGTGTTGAAATACGAATGTGTAATTGATTAGAGTGTTGTCCTTGCACACGAGGAGATGGGCTTCCACAATTGGAGTTTGGAAGAATAGCAAGTGTCACGCGCTTCGACTTTCTTTTTGGTGGCATTTGTATGAGCATTAAAAAAACCAACAATTAGATCAGTATAGAAAGAAATATGTTACTAGAACAGTATGGTCGCTAAAACAATCGTGAAAATGTGCGAGAATTCCTGCCAGCTGGTTTAGCGACCATGGAGGCACGGTCTCTGAAATATAACGACAGTGACCAACTGAATGTATGGTCACTATAGGTGTCTACTACGCAGGAAAAATGCGGCTCTTTTTCTTGCCCTAATCTTTAGCAACCAACTGAATGTATGGCCGCTGATACATTGCATCAGCAACCAAAATATTGGTCGCTGAAGATCATAGAAATTAGTCCACTAGTCCACTATTAACGGAACAAAACTTTTACCAACCATTTTGTGGTCGGTAATAGTGTCTTATAACAACCATTTTTGATTGGTCACCGAATCCTTGATCGGTGGAATTCATTTTTTTGTAGTGCGTGTGCATGATTTTGAAGGGCATTTTTTGTACTTGTTGCAAGTCGAGATGCGAGGTCTCAGGGCCTCACATTTTGTTTGAGTCTGGTCTCGTTTACATAGCTTTCTAGGGATTTTTGTTCTAGTTGCATGCGAATAAGGTTCCAAGCAAGTACATATACCTCATGCTTTTGATACATTGGATAGTTTTTTGGTAGACTTAGACAAAATTCAACTTGGAGAACCCTAGCAATTGAGGCGAAACTGAAAGCATGATTTAAAAGACAGTGAAGTGGAAGAGTGAGCTTGGAGTCTAGTGTTGACATGTGAACGATTCATTCTTTTTCTCTCTTTCTCATTTCTTCCCAATGCTTGATCATCGAAGCCATGGCAACAAAGGAATTCAAAATTTTTGGTTTCGGACGTATTCATTTTAAATTATGAACCCTCTTACTTAAATTATTAATTTACTAATTATATTTTAAAGTATTTATATTCTCTAACAATGTATTATGGATTGAACTTTCACCTAAAGTTTCTCCAGGGCTTTGAATGCTCGCTGCTTGACTGCTTCCATAATCACTATGAATGATGATGGGTTGTGATGCCATTCTTGTTAATTGCATCTAATCCATATGGGCATTGATGTAACGGGCTTGGCCCAATTGCTGGAAATATTTTCAACCATAAAACATTGCTTAATAATTCAATGAAATCGGCCCAAAACCCAGCCCAATACATCGCCACGCGTGCTGCTCTGATCCCTTGATTTCATGGCTGATCTACGGTGAATGGGATGTGTATATATAGCATATGAGTGGTCATTTGAGATATTAATTTCTTCACTCTGTTTCTGCTTAGTGCGTCTGAAGCTTTTGGTTTTTCCTTCATGATTTTATTCTCTTGATTCTCTCTTTCAATACTTAGTGTAGAGATTAAAACTTCTGGTTTTAATCATCAATCTTTGTAATTGTGGTATTTGTGATTCTTCCATTGAGAGCTCAGTGAGATAGATTGACTGTGTAGTCTTGAACCATTGAGTAGTAATGTCGTGAGATTTCTTTAGGATTTGTTGGTGTCTTTGTGGCTGTTTCTTTGTACAGAAGGGTACAACAAGTTTTGTATTATGAGCTCTAAATAATAATCGAATCCTCTTGGTGTTGGTGTTTGATTTTGTCTTTGTGAATCTTAGTTACTGCTTTCGTTTGTGTTGGCTCTACAAACGATATAGAATTACTTGGGCGCACCTTTTCGATTATTCATGATGGTGAGACAATTATAACAGTTGATGATTTCATTAATTTGCAATCATGTTCAGGAGGCAGGATATGGTTTGATTGGAAAAAAATTTACAAGGAACCCTACCATCGCAAGGCTTTCAAACAAATGATGAGAGACCTGATGGTAAAATGCGACAGCAGATTGTGAAAATTGTTGAGGAAATTAGTGTATATTGTTTTGAATGTGTATAGAACTTTTGACAAAATTTTAACAATGCAAAAACTTTATTAAACAAAAGGAGAATGGTAAAAACAAAAGATGGAAAAACAAGAAAAGAAATGGGAACAAATATCCGAGTCAATTGTTTAACACTTTGTCTTTAAGATAAATTTGCCTTGCAATAGTGCTAAAAGGAGTTTTGGCAATCGTCTTCTAAGATAGAACAAAGAACTCCTTGGAGTAGAAGCACTTCAAGCTACAAGGTCAAGGCAAATAGAAAACAGAATTTCTCTCTATTTAAGAATGGTTATGCAAGAAAGGAAGTGATTTTGCAATAGTTTTTTATGCAGAATCATGTAGAATGATATGGGATGAAATTATGGCATTTAGGGTGTCCAATTTATAGAAAGTGAAAGGCTGTGGTCGGAGAGACACGCTTCAAAACTCAACATGTTTCATCAAGGGTCACAGTCAGGCCGCTAGCCTACTGCCCGCCTTGCCCCTAAAGCAGTGACCCAGCGCCGGTCAAATATGCTGAATATTTCGTTTTTCCTTCCTATATTGGACAATAATTCTCATTCATTCAAAATTGGTTTTGAATTTCAAATATACTACGATCATCTGCTTCACAAGTAGAACAAATTAGTCTATTGTCTTGCGTAATTTGACTATTGGATGAAGTCTAAAGTCACTTGGTTCCATATTGTCTCATTATTCAAACCTTTGAAGTTGAGATGCTAGAAAATCCTACTTAGAATTAAACAAACTAGCAATCCCCTTAGAACCCAAAGTGCATTAATAATATAATCTACACTAGCTACAAATTAAATCACCAAGAAAATTAGCTAGATTTAAAATGCGAACCATTTGAAAGCAACATAAACTAAAGAACCATCTAGGAACTAAGTAACAGTGGCTCGTCACACTAACAAAGTTTAAGTGCTCTCAAAATTCAGAAGTGATGTTTTACATCTCCGGGGGTTCAATTTTTTTGTCAATTTGTCTCGAATTCTAAGCTAAATAACTCAAATTACGGAATAGATTAAATGGATCTTAATTAATGCTTGCGTAAAATCTAGATTTCCCCTTTGATATTTACTCAAAAAGAAAAAGAAAAAACAAAACAAAAACTACACCTACGAAAAGCATCTGCCAGCCAATATCTAATATGAGAATTGAACCAATTTTCATATTTTTAAATCTTCCTCGAGCTCGAGAAAAAAATACATAAGGAAATAAGAATGGAAAAAAAAGGGACTAAAATGTACAAAATTTAGTAGAAAGGAAGAACATTTTACCTTCAAAGGGGGGCCGTGATGGGTGGTGCGTTGGAAGATTTAAACCTCTATTGTGAATGAAATCGGTACTAATCTATCCTTCTAATTTGATGCATTGATTTATTTTGGGTCCTTTGAATTCTATTTTTAGTTTTGATTTGAAACTAATTGGTGAGAACTGGATTTGTTAAGCAGATTTAGTATAAGGGAAGAATTAATGTTTTTAAAAAACGGTTATGCTACAAATACTGAAAATGATAGAATTTTTACAAAATAACACTTGGCAATTTTTCATTCGTTTAGAACCCAATGGCAGAAAATGCACCATACATGCACTGTCAACACAATACCTGTATGATTTTTGTGATACACAGAGAATTATTTTTAAAATAAAAGGGCATTAATGACAAGAGGAAAAAATAAATAAAAATACAAGGACCATATGAGAAATCGACCTTTAATATATTGTAGACTTGCAAAAATGTAACCTTGTTATGATGATTTAATTTTGTTGACTTTCAAGTAAAATTCCATGTTGAATATTTTTTTTTATATAGTGTTTAATTAATGCTTTCATTTATTTCGCCAACATTTGAATTATATGTGAGCTGTATTGAGACTTAAAGGTGAAATATGTGTTGTGTAGTTGTAGTAACAAATACCATAAAATATAAATCATGTTGGAAGATAAAGATGTACTTTTAGGTTTGCGGGGTTGTTAATGGAATTCCTTTGATATTATTTCGCTTTTACCTATCATAATTCACTCAGAATTTATATGTGATGATATATGGATATACTCGAGAGGAGTGACTATCAAATAAATGAAGAAATTTCAAGAGTATTCATGGATGCATATCTTACATGATAAACGAATTTAAATCAGAATAAAAAATTTGAATGCCCTAGTGTTTATGTCAATCAAATTTATACATAGAGACAATTGTTTCCCATGATTGCCTGTTGTCAAAAACTGTTTTGGCCACATCTAATCGTAGGGAGACAACTATCTGCCCGTATTAATTCTTTGAAGGATTTGCCTGTATATTTAGAAAAAATCAATAATGAAGGGAGGTAAGTCTTTCAATTCACGTGCTTTGTCAAATCATTTAAGTTCAAAAATTCTTGAATTTAGATTATACAATTATTGTTTCTGTATGAATTATTATTTTATGAGACTGATAATTAGGAGGGTCAAGTGGGCTATAAAAATCCACATTTAGTCACTGCTAAAGTCCCACAAATTTTTTTACGTCCCGTCAGCCCTGCAACGCGGCCGAATATGACATTCTTTCAAATACTTGTTGCTAGATGTCATTTTCTAGTAAAAAGTTGCAAATTAAAATTAAGCGATCCCCATGAATTTTGAGTCTCGAGTTTGTGAAGTTAAGCTTCACACGCACGACCTATGCCGGGTCAGCAACGGGCAAGGAGTCTTACCAGTTATAACTTATAATATTGGTGAAGAATGATCCTACGTATTGATGCTCTCTGCTTTCTGGGGACAGATTGAAATCTCTCTCTTGTAGCAATATAGGAAATGTCAGATCCCATCTGGGCTCTTCCATAATTATTGGTGTCTGCATGTGTAGTCTCTATGTGACACTGCCCCCACAACATTTATTACCCAATGACTATCCATTTTACTCATGTTTGGTTACACTTTTAAGTTAAATTTTCATTTTTTTTTATCCTCTCTAAATCTAAAACAGGTTAGACATGCTATTTCATTTAAAAAAAAAAAAAAATAGAAGTAAAAAAAGTTACATGTTTGGCCATTAAGGTAGTTTATTGTACATGTCAAAACTAACTAGCTCAAGTTTTGTTTCGGAACATGTTTTGATGATAAGGTGAGTTACTAATTTATTTCCAAACAATTTAGATATGTTAACTAAATTCACGAAAGCCAGGTGTTCAAGTTTTGTTGTCGCTCATCTTTAAAAATTTCTTATGCTAGACAATTGACTATAGAAAATAATTCGACCTATAAGTAGTCAGTATTAAAGACTTGCACATAAATTAACCAATTTTTTATTAAATAATTTTAAAATTTAAATAAAATAATCTATTGAACTCAAAATAGTTGTTGCAATTTTACCCATTCTACATGTGTGCCCTTTAAAAAGATCATTAGCATTTTGCATATTCAAATGCCAATTTTGTGTGAATCCATTCGATCTTAGCCTTGTTGAGAGTAACTTATTTGTTTACAAATAATTAACAAACAAATACAGATGCATGTTCTTAGACTTTTTTTTTTTCTCTCGATGATGGTTTCCGTATTAAAACTCCTTTAAGAGGAGTAGAAAATTTATTTTTTCTATGCATTTTTAAATAAGCAAAAGAATAAAAACAAATAAGAAATTGTGATTACATATTTGTCCCTAATTTAGAGCACATAGTAAAAAAAATTTGAAAGAAAATGTCACGAGGACACGATATGTTAATTAATGAAAGGTTAAGGATAAAAATTCCCAAAAAAAAAATTAATAATTAAGAATAAAAATGTGACAATTAGTAAAGATTAGAGAACTTTAATAAAATTAAATGCGTTAGTTCATATTTCTGTTAAATCACTGTCGAGCTCTCCAATTTTTAATTTTATGAGGTAAGGCTTTACTTCTCACTTAGAGTGATACCAAACAATTGAAGGAAAAATATTTTTATAATTGCACGAAAATTTTACACATTTTTTGTCATTTGAGACTAATTGTACAGATATAATAAAATATTGATCAATGGTACAATATTTCCGAATGAGTATTATTTTCTAATTCTTCTTCAACATTGTTTGGAGAAAAATTGATTCCACGCGTTTAATACACTTTTTCGACAGGTAAAACAAAGGAATAAGATGCAGATATATATAAAAAGGAAAATTAAATTTGACTCTAACCTTAAAAAGGCATCCGCTTTAAAAATAACTCAATTTATGAAGATGTGAAGAGCACGGAAATTGACCACTCAAAAATACTTATAAAAAATTGGAAATGAGAATTCATGACGATTTTTGAAAATAGAGAAAATATGGATTCATGTTTTCGCGATTCATTTATAAATGTGCATATTGTTAGATATTGTATAAAATAAAGAAATCTAAATCACAGTATATAATTTTTTAAATACCAAATTTAAATGAAAACACTCAGCTTCTCTCCTACTCTATGATTTTTTTGACAAAATAGCTGAAAATACACACACTCGTGATATATTTGGTATGATATGGTGGACCATATAAGAAACACTTAAAAAAAAAATTGTATTAATTATATTATTTAAGAGATAATTCACCAAAAAAGTCTTTTAATTTGATTTGCTAATATGAAGAAAATCATTTTTGTACCATACGTGGCACTCAAAACCACCACTTCTATATTTATATTTTTTAAGATTAGGTGGGTGGACCATTGAATTAAAGGATAACTGAAACCGATCTACGAGTCTTAGTAGGCCAAAGCTGATTATGAAAACGGGTGGACATTTTATCCAGAATCAGTCGATTTTGTCAAATCTCTATTAAAGTTGGTCCGATCTTATAATTTCAAATGAAATTATTTCGTCGGGGTTCTCAATTCTAACTACAAAACATAAATTCTGTATATGATTCTAATTCTTCAACATTTCAATTAATTTATAATTCACATGAATTAGTATGCATTCAAAATAATCAAATAGTTTTTCGTCTAAAATAGAAAGCATAAAAAGTGGAATAAGAAATTTTTCATAAGAAATTTCATTTTACAATTTATATTTCAAGCATAAAAGAAGGGAAAATTTCATTAGTAAAACATTAAGTATGACATATTTCGAATCTAAGAAATAAGGTTTACTTTTTCAAAAATCAGATATTAATTTATATTTTATTTATTAAATAATTAATTGAAAAATATTTTATTAATTAAATATATAAGGGTCACAAAATTATATAATTTATGGTCACAATTATGTATTAGTCATAGACGCCATAAAAAACAAATTTTATAGGTCACAATTTATTTCTCAATCACAAATTAAATAAATTAATTGGTCACATATTAATTTCTTTTTTTTTTATCTTAGATAAAAAAAAATTATTAGTCACAACTTATTTCATGATCACAAAATATCAAATTAATTGATCAAATTATTTTTAAGTCATACATTATTAAATTATTGGTCATAACTTAATAAATTTTTCAGTCACACATTATTTATTAGTCATAATTTATCTATTTTATTGATCACATATTGTTTATTGATCACATGCCAATCAATTCATTGGTCACAATCAACAAAACAATTTGTGATCACCACCATTGCCTCCAGTAGCACCACTCTGAACACCACTGCAAGGACAATGATGACGCCTACACCACCCTAAATACCATCATGACGACTGCATGTATCAACTACCACCGCCGCTGCCTGTACCCACCACCACGTCCATCTCCTCAAATCCATTACCGTCAACGCCACCACCACAATGACCACCACAACTACCATCTACACTCTCCACCACCGTAAACCACCATCTCCACCACACCACCACCTAAGGGTGGGCAAAATCCGATCGAACCCGCCCAAACCGAACCAACCCGACCGGTTTAGGTTGATTTTTTTATTATTTTTACACGAGTTGGGTGGGTTGGTTGTGTATGCATGTTGATTCGGGTCGGGTTATGGGTTAACTCCTAAAAACTGAATAAACCCGCTCAACCCAACCCAACTATATTTATGAACTTTACAAGTGTTATGATGTTGTTTAGGAACTCTTAGAATAATATTATAAGACTTGGATAGAGTGCATTTTACGAAAAAATAGTATAAGCAAATACATATTAAACACAAAAACATTTCTTGACTTCATATAATTTAATATCAATCTATCCACGTAACATTTTCGGGCATGAAGTGCCAAAATAATTCATAGTTTTTTGTTCATTGAAATTATGGAGACCAAATATAATATAAGTCATGATTCAATTATAAATCTCTAACTCGACCCGTTTACTTTAGCCTTTGTTGACAAATTGTCCCAACTCGACCAACCCAACCCGATCGATACTTGATTGGGTTGGGTTGGGTTGGGTTGGATTTCAACCTTTACACATGTTGAATTTGGTTAAATTATGATCAAACCAATTATGTTGGGTTGGGTTTGGTTTGGGTTGAGACAAAAACCGACCCAACCTAACCCATGCCCACCCCTACCACCACCACTTACCAAAAAAATCCCCGAACCTACCATTATCGTCGTCGCCGCCACGACCACCACCAACATTGATACTACTATCACCACCAATTCACAACCACAGCCACCGCCACCACCATCTCTGTCACAGTCGCCACCACAACTACTCTCTACTCTATCTTCATCTCCATCACACCACACCACACTGCAACCACCAACCCCACTAAAAAATCCCCAAACCGTCGTGGCCACCACGATATCCACAAATCACACAGTAGACAAACCACAAAACCTCCACAAATCCACCATACCACAACCACAAATTCACCGCTACCACTACAGCCCTCTACCATCGACTGAAAACACACTCAAAAACCCATACCAAATCGCGACGCTGTAATTCTTGACCACAACTTGCTACGGAGTTGAATCGGCAAAGAAGCAAGAGGCAAGAGTCAGCGGGCTAAACCAGTGATGATCTCACCTACGGCAGCGCAACAACTCTCACATGGTTTCCTACAAGAAGTAACACCACCCATAGCTTCTCCTCACTCGCGTCGCTCAGTGCGCGACACTTGTCCCCGTCTCTCCGGCCGTGCTCGTCGTCTTCACCGTTGCTCAACCGCTGTGTAGAGAGATATGAGATTTGGAGAAAGAGAGAAAGGAGGGCTGTATAGAGAGAAAAATGAGATTGGAAAATAATTAGGATTTGGTAGGGTAGATGATAGTGGGATAGATATGTAAAATAATTTTATAGTATTATTATTAATATTTACAATTTTAATTATATCTCATTTTTGTAAGAACATATTCGATTAAAAGAAATAGAATTGGCTCAAATAAAAGAACATATTATAAGATTACATATTTCATTGATGATTCGATAGTTAGATAAGTTATTAATTTCTATTAAGCTTTAATATGAGATGTTTGGGGATGGGGGTGAATTTTCGAAATTAAGTCCTGAAATAGTAGTATGCATAAAAAAAAAATTTATAAGAACTTTACGAAACTAAATATGTTGCCTTCAAATCCAGAAATAGAGCGGCAAACAATATGGTTCAAAATTGTCATGACGTGTAGAGTCGTCTTTTAAAAATATTTTTCAAAGCTTTCTTCACAAAATAGTCATTCACTAAACTAAATTTTTAAAATATAAAATATTTAAAAATAAAGGAAAGAGTTTTATTTCAAAAATTGNATTGAAATTAGAAATGGTAAGAAAAAAATAGCTTTGAAAGATTGGTCTAGGTGTTAAGCATTGTGTTTTGCCACCTTCAAAAAAATGTAATTTTTGTATACCACATTAGAAAAAAAACGTCTATGAAATTATATTAAAAGGCCAAAACATATAAATAGAACTAAAGATTGGAGATATAAAATTTATTAAAAGTTGGAGAGAAATTTTTAAGAGGAACTAAAGAATAAGGACTGAATATGCAAAAAATCAAAATATTCTCTTTTTATTCTTGCACATAAACTTACGTTATTTTCCAAGTTGGAGGCAACTTCTCAAAAATCACTTTATAGAGATGGAGTTGAAATATGAGGATTGTCAATTGCATCCATCCATTATTTTCAAAACTGCATCATTTTCATGTTTGGAGGAAT
>CAIGRP010088621.1:0-24400 GCA_903798385.1 Fraxinus cuspidata
AAAATGAGAAAACTGTCTGAAGAAAGTTTGGCCGGAAAACCCCGCACGCGCCGCCACCATCTCTGCGCGTGGGCCTCACACGCCGCCACACGCACCGCTAGAAAATTTCACGCGTCAGCCACCCAGCAGCGCCTCCTCCTGTACGTCACTCCAATGGTCTTGGATTTTTCAAATAGCCACTGGTTGGCGGGAAATTGAGGTTGCATGTCCGATTTACGGGGAGAAAAACTGGACAATTTTTTCACCAGTATTCTGCCGATTTTCAGCTCGATTTTTTGGTGGATTTCTAGCTTGAATTTCACCACAAACCAAGCTCTGATACCATATGTTTAAAATAAGGCTCTAATCAACCCAAATCGGGCTCAGTTGACACCAATCAATACAACAATTGATCCAAAGTCACTAAAACCGAACCACTCTTCTCAAATCTTGTTGCTTCAAGATTAACAGCCCACAAAGAGTTAGAGGATGAGAATTGCAGGTCCAAATAGCCACAAAGGCTTTGTGATGAAAGGAATAGGGATTCTCAAGTGGGAGCACAAAGCAAAACACAAAGAAGAGAACCGGTTTCTTCTATTACACAAAAGGGACGGCTGCACATATGTTTTTCCACCTAAGTTAATCAATTGTTAACACTAATTAAATAAGTTAAGAATAGGTTAGGCTTTTAAGTTAATATAATAGGCCCAACACTAATTAAATAAGTTAAGAATAGGTTAGGCTTTTAACTTAAGATAATAGGCCCAAAGAGGAAGTGGTAAAAGGGCTAACACCTTAAAAGCCATCCAAATTTGAGTTGGGTCATGAGCAACACTAATATAATTAGGTTACTTCAAATGGCCCAAGTGGGTTACGTGACAACTTTAATCAATTGTGATGTCGAATTTTTCACTTCACTCATCGGCCGAGGCCTATGAAGTATAATCCAACAAAACTGGTTTAACATCATTGCCCGGGATTTATTGGGTATCAAAACCCAACAAACATGTTTCATTATTGCATTGTTTTGTGATTATACTGCAAATTATTATTAATAGGTCCAGTTTCCAGTTGTATAACTTGCAAACTTAGGTTATATTAATAGCTATGTTCTATTGAGTCTACTATTTCTGGTTGTAATAGGTACAACATCTTTCTTATTTAGGGAGTACCAATATGTTGGTATATTCATGGTCGCTTTCGCAATTCTCATCTTTTTGTTATTGGGCTCTGTGGAAGGTTTCAGTACAAAGAGACAGCTTTGCACCTATGACAAGGAAAAACTACGCGAGCCGCTCTTGCAACTACTTCTTAGCACCATATACTTTTTGCTTGGTGCTGTCACTTCAGTCCTTCCTGGTTTTCTTTGGATGAAAATTGCTACACATGCAAATGCAAGAACTACATTGGAAGCGAGAATATGTGTCAGGAAATGGGTTTTCAGATATAGTGTAGTCATGGGTTTTCTCTTTGCTGCAAATGGCCTTTTGGTGCTATACATTACCATCAATCTTGTCAAGCTGTATTACGGTGACCACTGAGAAGGCCTCTTGCTCTTCGAGCCAATAACTGGCTATGGTCTCGGTGGATCTTCCATGGCATTTTTTGGGAGAGTCGGGGGTGTTTGCACCAAGGCTGCTGGGAAGGCCTCTTGCTCTACAAGGCAATAACTAGCTACGGTCTCGGTGGATCTTCCATGGCTCTTTTTGGGGGAGTAGGAGGAGGTGTTACACCAAGGTCGCTAATGTTGGTGCTAATCTTGTTAGGAAGAATGAAAGCAATATTCCAGAAGATGACCCTAGGAATTCATCTGTAAGATACAACGCTTCCCTGATGTCACGTCCTTTGACATGAGAATGAGTTGTAAATGATTTAAATTTGTGTGCTGCACGAGATTGTTGACAACATCGGTGATAATGTTGGGAATATTGATGGATGGGGTCTGATCTATTCAGTTGATAAGCAGAACCATCATGTACTGCTCTTGAGGTGGCTTCCATCTCCTCTTTGAGATTGACGCATGACTTCACTGCAATGTGTTATCCACTGCTTATTAGTTCCATTAGAATCCTCGTTTGCTTAATCACCACCCTTTTTGCTACTGACTTTTTGAAATCAAGGATGTTAAGGAAATTGAACTAGGATTGAAAAACCAGCTTATTATCTCCCTATTCTTATGACTATGGGCGTAGAAATTGTTACCTGGCCTCACGCTTATTCTTCACAATTTTCATTTGGTGCTCAAAAGGTTATGAAGAACTGGTAAGCTTTGATTTAGACTCTAAATTTATACTATATATAGGTGATGGAGAATATTTTATGCATCTAATGCCTTAAATTAACAGTTGTGTCTTACTATTTCATTTCAAAACATTAACCTTTTTACTTTCAGAACTTTTGTTATCATAAACATTAACTAGATGATTAGTAATATAATTATTTATTAATATTCAATTTACAAATTTTCCTGCTCTTTTTTTTGCCACAAGCCCAAATTTTATACCTTGATTCTTGCTATTTTTATTCCATCATTCGAATTATTTTTGTTGGAATATTTGAAATGAAATGATGACCTTTGCACAAGAAGTATAATAAACATGGATGATATTCAAGAAAATCAAATTTCCTTTCATTATCTAAAATGCAACATCCTAACATGTACATCTACGAATCATCTTATCTATCATCAATCTTTAATATTAAACAAGTTAACTTTACATTCAGAATAATGCAACCCGTGTATTGTAAGGGCAAGGACTAGTATATACAGAAGTGTGTACATACGGAACTGTACGGCCTTAGAAGAATTGAATGGGATGGCTTGTTTGGTGTTTAGTCTTTGAATGTTTGGTAGTGTTTTTGAATACATAAGTATTGAACATGATGACTTGGTGCTTAGTATTTGAATGAGTGGTGGCATAGACGGTATGTTTAAATGTTTGGTAATATTTTTATGCTCTTATAAGCATTTAATGGGATGACTTGATTGGTGTTAGTTTTTGAAAGGGTGGTGGCATGGATGGTCCATTTAAATGTTCGGTGGTAATTTTAAGTACTTATAAGTGTTGAATGGGATGACTTGATTGGTGTTTAGACTTTGAGAGGGTGGTAGCATGGATGGTCTATTTAAATGTTTGGTATTAATATTTAAGTGCTTATAAGTGACTTGGTTGGTGTTTAGTCTTTGAACGAGTGTTGGCGTGGATGGTCCATTTAAATTTTTGAAGTGTTTTTAAGTGCTTATAAGTTACGTGTCTAATGAAATGTATGAATAATTAGTTGTGTATTATGTGCAATGCGCAAGTAAAAATTGTTTGATGAAAGAATAAAGTTATAAATAGTTGGTGAGAATTATGCATATGACAAGAAAATAAGAAAAGTGAATAAGATACTCTTATGGATTTATCGGTGATACGCAAGTTGAAAAAAGTCAGGTTTACTTGGCATTAGTGTCTAATAAATAGAGACTCAAGTTGAAAAGTGGTCTTCACTAAATTCTATCTACAACTCAATAATATTGTTTGTATCTTTTATTGTAAATAAAAACAAATCACATCATAATTTTCGTAGTAAATATACCTTGTTTGATATGAATTAATATTAGATTATTATTATTAGATTTTGATAAAAGTTAATGAAATGTGTGATTGAAAAGTGTTCAAATTAATTATTTACTTTGACTTATATTGAAATTTGAATTTGAATTTCTATTAAAAATGAGCATAGATATGGTGTCATAAAATCGTCCTCGTGGCATGAAGAAACTTATATGCTAAAGAACCATGTTGCATGTACACTTTAGTTTACATTGTATCACGTGGCATGATCTACACATCTATTTTAGACACATTAACCAATAATATTGTTTGTGTCAGTGGCGAATCCAA
Source organism: Fraxinus cuspidata (assembly GCA_903798385.1). Lineage (NCBI taxonomy): Eukaryota > Viridiplantae > Streptophyta > Magnoliopsida > Lamiales > Oleaceae > Fraxinus > Fraxinus cuspidata. The sequence goes on from CAIGRP010088621.1 coordinate 3,867, forward strand.
GATAAGTTCAACTAGGGCGGGCCTTGACCGTTGATCGTCGACAATCAACAGTCGTAATAGTGAAGTCGTTTATTAGTATTTAATAAAATAATATTAAAAATTATTCAATATATATGTAAATGCACTAAAAATTGTAACTCAATGACTCATACAACATAAATTATTTATCCCAAATCACAAATCCACAAATCGCAATTCTTTTGAATATCAAATTGTCAATTAACTTATAGAACATAAATCATTATTCATAACTCATAGACAAAAAATAACACAAATTCCAAAGTCCAAAATAAGTTGTAAAAAAACAATGAAGGAAACTCACTATTACTGATGTCTGTAGCTCACGAGTCACTACCACAGGAGGTCCATTCAAGTTCCAAGTTTCGACCGTTCGGTCTGGAGTCTGTCGGCAACACGACAGACTCAACAGGAGGTGGATGAGGGTTTCTGCTCACAGGAGTCCCAGCTGAGCTCACTATGGTGTGGTCTGCGTGCATTGCATATGTTTTATTCTCATCTTTGCCAATCACGATATATATCATATGGATAATGGATCAATTGAATTTAGATTGGGCCCGGTTATTTAAAAAAAGCCCCCACATCAGTACAGCCATAGGCCCCAAAGCCCAAACTTTAAAAAAAAAAAGAGAGAAAGAAAAAAAGAAACCTCTATCTTCGATCCGGTCATCCTCTTCATCTTCCTTCCACTGTTCCGGCATAGCCCAGCACGCGCGGCCGCATCCCCTTGTCGAGTGCTAGGTCCTGGGTCCGCCACTGGTTAGCGTGTCTTCTATTTTTTTTAAAAATAAAATAAAGTCACATCTGAATTTTTATAGTAAATATAAATATGTATAGGAAATTACGAAGTTAATTAATTAGACTATGTTCAAGCAAATCAAGACTCCTAAAATTTTAATTAATTAACTTTCATCAAAATTATCTTTGTTTTAGTTTCATTTGTCATATTTTGTTAAATAAAATAAGTGCTTAATATAATATCTGATTACTTTAGAACAAATAAAAAAACAAAGAATTAAAACTGTAGATATTTATAAAGAGCTAAAAAGAGAATGAATCTGCAAACTGAGACATGTATGAACACAATTTCCTTTAAACGGATTCACTTGCTCACCGTTGGTGCTTGAAGTTTCGTTCAAGCGTCTATCTCTCAAGATACAACGGAAAATCAATAGAGTTTGAGCACTTCAAATGTTACTCTGACTAACATAATATATCAGAACACGACCACCTAGCCTTTGACAGAAAGTGCACGAATTTGCAGGAAGAAGATTGTAAATTTTATGCTGAAAGGTGAAAGGATTCGTCTTTTTGGAATAGAAGAAAAATGTCTGCATAAATAGGCTATAATGGTGAATTAACAAGCCTTTACAAGTATTACAACCATTAACCCGATTGCCAATCTCTCCATTAACACAAGTATAAACCACGTGAGTTTCAAAGAATTTGGAAGGTTATTTGGAGAAAAATAGATAAAATTATTTAAGAAAAAGGCAAAATGTGGTCCTAAGGGGAGAATTTTTGGTTCAACATTCGTACGCGCAAGTAGCGCTCACACACAAGTTCAAGGTCAGAAGTGCTATTTCAGTCCTTAATTTGCACTCTCATATTCACGCACATGGAGAGAGGCGTTATGCTACACATGATTGCGCTTTCAAAGCGTAGTCATATATAAAGTGCTCTTGTCTTCGTAAATTTTTCATGTGGGACAATCTAAAATTAGTTTTCCTTTCAACGCATTAACATCTTCCATTTCATCAATTTGAGCTTCAATTTCTCATTCACCCGAATATCAATTTTGACAGGTAAATATATGATTTCGATATTCTCAAAAGAGAGAACACAAATCAACTTTGATCTTCCAAAATGAACAAACGAATCCCACTCAAAATTATGCCAAAATAGCCCAACAAGCCCTTTTTCCAACATATTTTAATTTATACTCATGAAAAACGATAAATTTGTGTGTTTCTAAATTAAGTAGCTTCTAGTTTACTTGATAGTGAATATGACAATTCACATGAAATTCAACACTTTTCATACTTTTTCATGACGTTGTATGCTTGCAGAATAGTCATATAACGAACATTCACTCATGGACATTTTGTCTTGGCTTATTAGTACGAAACGTCCCTACGTTTGGCCTTTAGTGTGCAAAACATTCTTACGTTTCAATTTTTTACATTTTCACTCCTATTTCCACGTTTCACTGACGAAATCATCATTTTCTATTTTCAATTAAAAGCTATGAAATGATGAAAATGCCCTCCTATTTAAATAAACAAAAATAAAAGAACAAATAAGAATCATAGTCCCAAATTTTCAAAAGATTACAAATGAGTCCCCATTGTATAATTAAAAATCCAACCTACGCCAGAAACGTAAGGCAACCACCACCTTTGAACCTTAAAAACTCCGACCAACCACCACCCAAACCACCAAAACTCCATACTACTGGACATCCCTCACTCCCCTCTACACATACCACCCAGCCACCAACCCTAACGTCACCAGATTTGGCTAGAATTGATGGCCAAAATCTTCCTCGCACGCACTTACTATCCCTATTCGATATGTCATATGGATACTGAATTGTTGAAGACCAATTTGTGGAATTGCTGCGTTGTCATCAGATGATGCCAGAATTGGTGGTCTGCAATCATGGTCCCACCACCGGAGCCGGAATCCCTACTGAAAGTTGTATTGTGTTGATAAGTTGCTGATTTTGACCATCGATTTTGGCCAATTCTGGTGACGTTAAGGTTGGTGGCTGGGTGATATGTGTAGAGGAGAGTGAGGGTTGTCCAATGGTATGGAGTTCTGGTGGTTTGGTGGTGGTTGGCTGGAGTTTTTAAAGTTCAAAGGTGGTGGTTGGTCGGAGAAGGTGATGTAGTCGGTTTTTGTGTTGATGAGTTGCTGATTTTGGCCATCGATTAAAACCAAATCTGGTGACATTAGGGCTGGTGGCTGGGTGATATGTGTAGAAGGGAGTGAGGGTTGTCCAATGAGTTCAAGTGGTTTGGGTGGTGGTAGACCGGAGTTTTTAAGGTTCAAAGGTGGTGATTGGCCTGAGTTTTTTACTTAGGTTGGATTTTTAATTATACATTAGAGACTCATTTGTAATCTTTTGAAATTTTGGGACTATGATTCTAATTTGTTCTTTATTTTTTCTTTTCTTTTCTTTTTTGTTTAATAAGATTAGGAGGGTGTTTTCGTCATTTTACAACTTTTAATTGAAAAAATATGAAAATAATGATTTCCGCAGTGAAACATGGAAATATGGGTGAAAATGCAAAAAATTGAAACGTAAAGATGTTTTGAACACTAAAGACCAAAGGTAGAAACGTTTTGTGTTAATAAGTCTTTGGTACTTGAAGAGACCATAAAGCACGGTCATCTTATCACTATTGTAGAACTTGCCTAATATTCGCGTCATATAAGATTCATGTAGTGCTTCTCCATTTTATCGAACCTGCTTTAATCCAATGCATGCAAAATATCCTCTTCAATCACTGATGATTGACAAGTGTAATGAAACCATCTAGGTATTGTAGTTCACAGAGTTCCCTAACAATATATAAGCATTTTGGCAAAATTTTGGAGAGTGTATCATCTTTTAAAATTTTCGTAGTAGTTGCTTTCACATTTATCTCATTCTCTTATATAGCATTCCAATTTCAAAGGGCATATTGGTTCAAATTGACGATTTTCTTTTCAAAAGGACCATGTTCGCACGCTTTCTAAAAGTAAAAGATCCGAGATGCCACAAATTGCAGGTTTAGAAGCAATCGTCACTAGGTTCAAAAGTTCGGGACCCCAATGCTACTTACTCTTTTCATTAAACATCTTTTGATAATTAAAATAAATAAATAATCACCCTTGTATGACCCCAGGCCCTGCCAATATAGTTGGGAACTAATTAACATACTCCATGCTTATACAAGTAGAAGCTACCCAAATCCTTGTATACCAGCTAAACTATACTCACAACTGACGTGGGACGAGTCAACAAATAGTATAGACGAGAAGAAACCACCAAATTTATTACCTCATTTGCTTTTATCGAAGAAGGAACATTGAAATTTTTAGCAGCCAACGTTAATAAAGGACACATTTAAGGAGCTTCAGAATCACAAACATGTAAGTTTCGATTTTGACAAAACAACTGAGCGACAACAAACTTATCATTTTTCTAAGAGCAATAGCAAATGTAGAGAACATTTCTTCTGTCTCTTCCATGCATTAGAGGCTCGAAAAGAATATGTTTTTAGAAAAATTGTCGTTCACCACAGACTTGTCCCCTGAACTTTCATTTGCCTCTTCCTCCTCACAATTCTGCTTTGTCACCCTAAACCTTCTGTCTGATTGTGATCCATCATATTCTTTCCCTTCGCAATTGTAACTGCACTCCTTTTCTTTACTTCCAAACAAGTCTATGGGCTGTTGTGATGAACTGGCAGCAGAAAATACAAACCTGTGAAAATGTTTTGGCAACTGGAAACGGAAAAAAGAAGATAGAAGATTCAATAGGATTATCATTTATTGCATGTTTGGCAAAGCTTTATCAGACATATAAGTTCTGTATGTGTGGATAAGTAAAAATAGGTAAAAGTTGTGGATCCTGTGGAATGGGTGGATAAAAATAGAGTTTAACCACCTTATAAGCAATATAAAGCTTTGTCAAAACACGGGCTTAGACATAAAGGTTAATTTTAACAAAATAACCTGAAAAGTGTCCCCCTGGAAAGGAGGAGAGGGCATCACCGAATGATTTGCCTTCTTTGCACCGAAATGGTGGATCTCTGTTCCAGCTTTGTGCTCTAGATTTTCCTTGAATTGGCATTGGGAAGCAGACAGTCGCGGTTGGTGAAAATCTTGCTTAGTTTTCTGATTAAAAAAAAAATGCGATGAAAATGTAATAATTCCATATGCAAAACACATCTTCAATTTCATTAAGTCGGGGTTGGAGAAGAAACTTTGCTCAAGTTATTAGTAGACACACGGAGAACAACATATAGACATACATTAGTGTCAAGATTATATGACATACTTCCAACAATTATAAGGAAACAAAATTGAATAAGACCTTTTCATTTGCATCCTCCAGGATATTAGGTGGCAGATGATGCTTCTCCCTGTTGACAGTTTTTTTATGCTTATGAATCACTTTCCCCTTCTTCCGATCGCATTTTTTATTGGCTTTGTTCGTTTTCGTTTCCGCCTATCAAGTCAAGGAAAAAAGTAAAACATGAATGCCCTAGAAGTCTATACTATAAATAAAAAGCAAGGCTAATTAAAGATTTACCATCTTTTTACACTTGATCTCCCACTCGGGGTCAATCTCAGCAATGCAACTTTTGACTTTGATCACTTTTTTATCTCTTGCATCAACAAGAGCAGACAATGTTCGATGGGTATCAGAAGTCAGGGAGGAAGGCATAAAATGCATCTTCTTTCTGATTCTCCCTTCACATTGGAGAATTTCCTGAAATTTTGCCATAAAAGATTAAAAATCATGGAGTTAAGATAGTGATTATGATGGTGGATGAAAGTTTAGAAACACAATAATAGATATCTCGTATGCGATGCACTGCATGGCAGATATGAGAGGCCACAAATCAAAGCTCCCATTGACACCATTAGTGTAATGAACTTGCTGCTGAACACTTAAGTACCTTATCATGTACAGAGAAAAGGTGTGTTTGCATGTCATGTATGTCTTGCTCAAAGACGTCAAATGATTCCTCTCCAATTAATAACTGCAAACTACCATCGTCCCATATTACAAAGCGTGAATTACTTTCAACCTGCACGTGTAGATTTAGTTTGTTAAGTTATTTAAGCATGTGTAAGATATGTAAGTTTGCTACAAAATGCACCAAAATAATCCAATCCAGCAAACAATAATGACTAACTAATTATGAAATTGTTATCCGGATGTGAGAACGAAGTATAAGTACTAGGTTTAAAATAAAAGTCATTACAAATTTAAAATCATAAATGGTAATGGCTAAAAATTCAAATAACAGCTAATCTAATTTCAAGACAGATTCAGCCCACCTAAATATATTATACAGAATGGATAACTTAGTGAGATGTGGCATTAGAAATATGAAGAGTTGACTAGAGTTTAGTGATCATCCTGCTCCTGTAAATTGGTAAAAAAAAAAAATCCAAAAGTCAACGTACAGTAGTTGTGCCATCAGGATTTTTGACATTCCTCCAGCGAATGACATTATTCGGAAGGATACATCTTCTAGCTCCAGACTTGTCTGTCGTATAGAAGTCCTGTGCAACATAGGTGCTTGGATCAAATGGCTTGGGTTCAATGCCCACTATGTTGGAGAGCTTGATCATGCGCATCTACAACGAATGAAATCACTGCGTTATAATTTCTAAACTTTGTGCATGAGCAAAATGGACTCAGGCAGGCTTGCTTTAACTGGAACCAAAACAATGCAAGTCAGTTGCTATGAGAAACAAGAATAACTTGAATTAGATAAAACTGGGTTATTTCACTTCAGTTACTCAGATGTCATTTGATGGACTGTGACAGCTGTGTTGACCTATTTAACACCAGTAGAAATGATACCAAAATTCGTTCTTGGATAATATAGTGTTCTTTCTGGAGCAACTAAGTCCAGGTATGCAAGATGGCCTAGTGTGCAAGTCCTCAAAATTTGCGTAGAAAGGGTCTCAGTTTACTAAAATCCCATTGCTCATCAAATCTCTGGCATCACAAGACAATATGGAAAGTATACCTCGCAAAAAATAAGGGTACAATTGCTTAAACTGAAGGTGTCTAAAACACATGCAAAGCTATGTGCAAAGGCACGTGAAGTTCTAGCACGGATATTAGCAAACATATTGAATTTTTTCAGAAGGATTAAACCAGAGGAAAAGAAAAACGGTTCTCATACCAACTGATGCAAAATGGTAAGGGAAAAGAGAGAATAGAGAGGAGGAGTGGGACAATAGGTTAGGTACACACAGAGAACCACCAGTTAAAAAAGGAAAGAAAGAAAGAAAACAACAACGATAGCGGAGTAGTACTGGGGGGGAAGGGTGAAAAGAACCCCCATTGGGGAGTGAAATAGAACAGGAAACCGTAAGCTCCCAGGAAGTGGAAAGGGCCAGGTCTCTGACCGTGTGCCTGTAGAAGAATGAGCCAGTAACTCATAGGCAGCAGCTTGGTTAAGGGAAACCACTGGAGCCATTGCAAAAGCGAGTCTTCAACAAAAGAAACTGCCTTGAAATTTAAGCAGTTTTAAACGGGAACTGTCTGTCAAAGAATTACTCAAAAGGAACTTACATGACAGCATTAACTCTAGGGCATTCCAGAAACTATGATTTCTGAACTTCGAGTGCAATTACCAGTTCCACTATCTATTAGCAGTAAAAAACAGAACCATTCAAGAAAGAGAGAAACTTTAGAGCTGGTTTCTCTGGAGCACTAGCATGTAATTATAAATCAAGATTTAATGGGAAACAAGAACAGATTATGAAAGTTAGAACTCCAGAAATTAAGAGATGAGACGAACCTTATAGTGATCAGCCAGCGGATGATGAACAGGAATCGCCAACACTGGTGACAACCCATCCTTTTTTTCCTGTTCAACCTCAGCGTATTCCTCTTCAGGCTTATATTGCACCCCATCAGGTTCAATATCCTCAGGCCTCATTTTTTTCCGAAAATCTCTCTCCTCATCCACAAGAGCCTTCTATATTAGAAGCAAAGACATAATTGTAGCTTGTGCATACTTACAAAATGTAACAACATCACAGGGCATGAAAGAAAGAAATTGGACATTGGACACTAACGTTTTCCTTATCTTCAATCTGACTCTGAACTGTATACTCTGCTTGTTCTTCATCGTCAAATTCCCCAAAAATATCACGGATTACAGCTGCTATATGTGAAATTCGATTATCATCTTTTCTGTCACCTGGTGATCTACTGCAATGGGGAAAAGAAACTACTATAATAAGGATCACTCAAAATCAGATTTGAAACAATATGGAATGCAGGAAATCAGACTTAATATCTCTCAATAAATTTTCACTCTTTCTGAGGTCAGATTTTTTGATAGAGTTCTCTTACTCATTGAAAATCCGAGCAGAGAACAAATAAAGAAGAACGAAATTATTTGCAGGAGATTTGATACACTACCCCATTACCTTCCTTCATTTTCTCTTTTATTGCCAGAACAAACTTCTAGAGAACTTGGATTTTTGAACTTGTTCTCTTTACGAATATGATTGACATCCTTGGGCTCACCATCCCTTTCCAATCCTGTCTCTCTCTGATCACTTCTGCCTATGCCTTTGGACTGGGGTCGTCCATCCTCTTCATTCTGAAAGTAAAATGGTCATGCTAATGATAAGTTCAAAATAGAAATGGGAGAACACGTATGACTCAACTTTATAAACCATGTCATATAAAAGGAAGAAGAAAGATATATATTTTCTGAATCCTATGGTCATTAGTAAATTAATAGCCATTGCACTGGAGCTCAATACATCTGCAAAAATGCTTCCTGAAGCAATAAATTCAAACGATGCAGCCCAACTACCCATTCAAATGATCAAGCTCCTATTTCGACAAGAGGATTTCCCTAGTTTATTGCAACTTACTAACCTTTAGATGAAAAGTAATTCAAGAAACCAAGAGCCACTAATCACAGATAATTTATGTTAAACCTTCTGACCAGACAGGCTCCTCTATGTGATCCTTCATCATAATGCACAGAAACAGTTAGATCTAGTTAAGTTGTCATTTAATCTAGTTGACAACCATGATCACGATTCATTTATGCATAGTTTCTGAAAAGGGAAAAACTATTCCTCCTATGTTTACAAGTTATACTCTCTCAAGCATAGTAGTTTCCCTTTCACTCAAACTTAAGATTGACCGCAATCACAGGCTAAATGACAAACGAGTAAATTTCACAGTGTATACAACAACGAATAACAGGAATGGTGATATCCAAGTCAAGTAATCCATCTCAGCTGGAATTCGACAAAATGTTGAACCCCACCCCCACTAAAAAATATGTAGCTAATAAATGAGTGCCAATAATAGAATTTGAGAAGAGTCTCTGCAGCTTCGATCATGTCAATAGAATGGATCCCAAGACCCCTTTGGCTTGTGGTTTTCTTCTTCTTGATTTCGATTCTTTAAATTTTTTTATTCATGAACCAATTGTACTCCTTAACATTGGTTATTATTCTGACCAGATATTTCACTGATCAAACATATATTTTATATCTAAGGTCATGCATAAAATTTGCACAAATAAGAGGCTTTTACAGAGTTTATTTTAGGTCAATCTTCAGTTTTCTTAAGCAGTCATTTTAAGGAACTGCTTTTGTAAATCACAAATGTTTTGATTACAACATTCATTATGCTTCTGCAACTTATAACACATTGATGAATGCCTTGGACTATGATCAAGCAACTCCCATAGATGCACGACATATCTTTAAAAAAAATTGAAGTTGAATACATGGAATTCTTTAATCTTAATTAATACGAAAAGCATATATTTATTCTTTATCAAATTAATTGTTCAATTGATAACAAATTAATATTATTTTATGTTAAAACTTCAAATCAGTTTATGGCCCATGAGCCTAAACTTCAGTTGATACATGGACACAATTTCATTGTTAAATAAATAATGAAGCAATATAAGAAAAATCGATTTGAATACGACAAGCAAAAAAAGCCTGGACATGTCAAATGGTGTAGCTAAAAAATGATTAAATGATCTAAAAAGGGAATTTCTTTACATAAACACACTAACACGCACAATGTAGACAATTAATACAGATATTCAACAAAATTTGTTCACTATTTAGGGTTGAGAACAAAATTAATTACTCTTAGCCCTCAAAAATTTATTTCAATTACACTGCTTGACAAAGGTTTTTTCAAAATTGAACTGAACAAAAACGTAGGGGGAAAAGAATTAACTAAGCAGCTAATTTCCTGGTCTGGATGCAGTTCTTAAAATCAAATGCATACAAAATATATATTTTCCTTAAAACATTAGTCCTTTAATACATCTACTTGGGTTATACATGGTATACATCTGCATTAATAGAATTGATCTACACTAATAGAATTGATCAGTCCAGAGTTAGTAAAGGAGATAACTGAAAATGTTGGAATTTTTGAGAAACTGCCATTTCAGGACTAGGATTGTCGAAAAACAGAATTGGGAGAAAAGAAAAAACTTAGTGAAATAATCAATACACTGTTAGGATGGCAATAGGGCTCATCTTGTGACTTCACCTCCTCTTCTTCAGATACGTAACCGAATAGATCTTGCATGATCTGATTCCTCTCCTTTCCGTGCACCATTGTTACTTGTTCTATATTCCTTCTTAGTGTGTGTGTGTGAATTTAGACGGTGCTCAGTGTGAATCAGTGAGTGTGTGCGTACAAAGCGTTACAACTTCAATTCATTAAAGATGTCTCCTCGTGAATATCGATGAGAATGGGGTGCATGCGTGATGGGTGTATGTGCTGTCATCATAAATAAAACCACCCAAAAATACAAGTTACTTGACAGGTGTGTTTGTGAGTGTTAATGGGCCTGTTTCGATGTATTCGTTGTCATCCTATATAAAATTTTCCACAAAAGAGAATCTGATTCAATTTAGGGTTGAGTTTATGAATCTAAAAAAATTGACAATTGGGCCTGATGGTTTTATTCCCTACAATCAATCACATAGATACAAGTACAATCCCATTTAGAATAGGAAAACTGTACAACCCTATTGCTATATCAATTCCAAACTATCAATATATACATTCTAACTCTCTCCCTCAAGTTGGTGCATAGATATAACACAAGTCCAACTTGATAGTGATGCATAGAATGATCCACTAGCAACAACATAGGTCATTATATCAACCGATTACTCTTAACGTATGGCACCTCTATACTCCCAGAGTCGAGGTTATTCTTGATATAATTCTTGTCAAGTTCAACATGCTTGGTTTGATGATGCTATACCGAGTTATTTGCTATCAGAATTGTTATATTATCACAGAAAGCACCATGGGTTACTTTGTATCCAACCCAAGCTCACTAAAAAGAATTGTCAGCCGTGTAAGTTCGATAGTAGAACGATGGAGAGTCTGTTATTCAGCCTCAACATTAAACAGCGAAATCATATTTTGTTTCTTAATTCCTCCAAGCACCAAATTAACTCCAACAAATGAGACATACCCTAACAAACTTTCTATCCCATTTTGACCCAACAACGTTGGAATCCGTATAACCAATGATATCTAAATGCTCATGTTTACAGAACTATTTACCCTTGCCTTGAAAAAATTTTAAATAGGCTAAGATATGATTTATTGCATTCATGTACCGAGCACTCGAATTATGCAAAAAATAACTTACAACACTCATTGTATATGACAAGTCAAGTCTTCATAAGTTAGATACATCAATATCCCTACTAGTATTTGAAATCCCTTTTTGACGGAGTTTGATTAGGATAGATATATACGCCATGATTTACCTCATTGGGAGAGTCTATAGGCTCACGAGCTGAGTTTCCAATTTCTGCCAAGAGATCTAGTTTATACTTTCGTGGGGAAAGAAGCCGCCCTTGTGCGAACTGAGATTCTTCAATACCCAAGAAGTACTTTAGAATCCTCCTTCATTTAATATTCCTTGGCCAGATAGCTCTAAAGTTTATATATCTGACTGGAGTTTTTTTTACCTGTAATAATTATGTCATATCATACACAATAAGTAGCTTGATATCGTCAACTCTTTTAGAACAAAGTGTGATCCGCCAAATCTTACTTAAATCCATACTTATGCATTGTGCAGCTCAAACTCCCAAACCAGGCCCTTAGTGTTTGCTAGAAATTGTACAGGTCTTCTTCAGTGTACATACCTTACTTCCGGAGGTGTAAAATGTTGGAGGTGAATCCAAATACATTTTTTGCTATCAGATCAAAGTAGAAGAAGGCATTCTTAACATCAAAATGCCTTAATAGCCGATCTAGATTAACAGGTAGAGATAATATGACTTTAATAGTGTTCATCTTGGCCACCGAAACAAAGGCCTTATGAAAGTCAATCCCAAAAGTTTATGTAACATTGACAACCAATCTAGCCTTGTTCCTGTCTACTGTCCCATGTGACTAGTACTTCATTGAAAATATCCACCTAAAATAAAGGCAATAGAAAACTTAACACCTGAGAACCACATAGAATAAAAGGTAGTAGAAAACTCACCAATGTCTTTAGCAAGAACACCAAAACAAAGGCCTCATGGAAGTCAATCCCCTAAGTCTGTGTGTAACCTTTGACAACCAATCTAACCTTGTTCTTATCTACTGTCCCATGTGACTAGTACTTCGTTGAAAAATCCACCCAAAACAAAAGCAATAGAAGACTTGACACCTGGGGGTATACCAGGAATAAAAGGTAGTAGAAGACTCAACAACATCTTTAGCAAGAACACCCTCCGAACAGCAACCTAAGGCTACCAGGTCGACCAAGAGAAAGGATCACGCATCAGGGTTGTAATGCACAATAGAGGAATCTTCAGAGCTTGGGTTGTTGAAATGGAAATTCAACAGTGGCATGGAAGGGCTTTGCACACAGTAGGGGTCACAAAGCAGTATTGACGTAGCTTAGACCATGTTGTAGAAGTCCCGTAGCCTCTTAGACCATGTCGAAGATGTTGCAAATCCTCCTAGACCATGTCGAAGAAGTCGCAAAGCCTCTTAGATCTTGTCGGAATGCTAGTTTAGGGTGAGGGCTTCACTGGAAAAGTCTTGCAGCCGCCGACAGTCTTTAATTGAAGAATAAAAGGTCGGCCGCAAGTATATGGTTAAAGTTCAGGGTTCTTGATGAAATTGAAATTTAAAGTTTTTTATTTAGGACTAAATTCAAACCCCTAATTTAGAAGCCCTAGTATTGAAACTTAAGTGCTGTGATAACAAATTATAATTGTACTTAATGATTATTTCTCATATAATCAATCATATAAATATAAGTACCATCATATTTAGAATAGGAAAACAATACAACCCTATTGCTATAATGATTTCAAACTATTTAAGGAAAATAATTCTTACATTCTAACTTAATGGGTTGTGTGTACAGTCATGTAAACATAAATATGCTCGCTCCGAGAGAGAATTTTATTTAAGAATAATGAAAGTGCCCAGCTTAATGTAATACCCTTCAGGATTGCCCCAATCTATTACATCTGACGAGTTTTTAATGCAATGTCCTTAACTCGGATAATCATCCTTATTTCAAATAAGCCCGGAGCCTGAAATGAAATCTACATCCACCAGAAACACCACTCCTACGACCATCCCATCATTCATTGAATTACCATCCTCCACCTTGCATACTCTCAATTATTGCCCAAGGCAAAGTTATGTTTGTCGTAACTACAAATACAATGGTAGAAATAGGATAGAAATGCAGGCAGGTCACAATAATAATCATTTTGACATCCAATTTTACCGACATGTTAAGACAAGACTCTCTATGTATACGAGTGTTTCTAATTTGCAGGTACTGATGGCTGTGTCCCTGAACGTTTAATGGGTCCATGTAATAGTGTCAAGTTGCAATCATAAAGATCAAAGATAACAAGATTTAGGAGTACCAAATTGGAGGGACTTTGTAATCTTCTTCAGGATCACTCTTAGTCATTTACTTTAATTAAATTATTCTCCAGCAACCATCAAAAAACAAACTTCAAGTTGACTTTTTGCTAGACCTTGTAATGACATTTATCCGCTATAGTTCCAGTCATTGTGGACCTTTTCTTTTGCTATTATTTAGATTCATTGCAACCAGAAGTGCACTCTACATGACAAATACACACAGGCAATGAAAACTCTTAACATAGCCACTCCGATGGATGATACTATACTTATTACATCATCGTCGTAACTATTTTCCTAAAAACAAAAATACCATCAACCAGATAAAAGACTAGAAACGGCTCAAGAGAACCAAGTACAAGTACTAAAGTATGGCCATATTCAAAATGGACAAAAGGCATAGAAAAATGACACTGCCAAAATCAACCAGTCTGGGTCTAGTTTTATTTCTGGCAGAATTTCCTGCTTAATTTCAAATGAAACAGCTTAAATATGGGTTAAGTTGGAAAGAGTCTAGATTCAGGATTAGGCTTTGGGTGTCTCAGGTCCTTTTCTATCGAACTCAACTCTAGTGATGGGGAACAATTTGAAAATTTTACCACATAAAAAGACTAGATTATAAATTCCCACCCCAACTAGCTATTGTCGTCATTCATCACAGTTCACAAAAAACTGTATTAAAACTTGAATGCAATAAAACTTACCAAGGAGGAGCTCCACTCAATTGGGCAATGGAGCGATGCTCCATGAATAGACCCTTCATTTCAGATCACCAGATTATTATCGCTACCTAGTTTCTTAGCTAAAGCCTTGGCAAGTTCTGTGTTACCAACAATAGTCTCACAGCCTCTGCAACGGCTAGAACTAGTTGATTTTGTCCAGCAAGAGCAATCAATCTCTCATTTTCATTTTGGCCAAGATTCATGCCACTAGTCCTACTACTCTTGACTTCCACAATATGATATGGTCCAAGGTATGTGTAAGCATTCCATTTTCGTTCGCACTTGCTTCAAGCCTCCCAAACAGCAACACGTGACTTCTGCAATATGATACAGTCCAAAATATGTGTAAGGATTCCATTCTCGTTCACACTTGCTTCAAGCCTCCCAAATAGTTCATATCTCAGTTCTGCAGCTCTGGCAAAATTTTGTCTCCTGTCAACTTCCTTCATAGTTCACTCCAACTAAAATTCTCTCTCTTTTGAGATTATAAATTTTTTTCTGGTTGACAGTTAAGTTGAGCTATTATTTTGTGCAAGTCAAGTCAAATGTCATCCAGCAATAAAAATTTACAATGTCAGCTAACTCCGAGAGTGAAATAGCTCTTAACACTTTCTGTAAGCATACATCACTACACATCAATGAGAACCCTGCGGTTGGACTTGACAGGATTCTTTATCACAATTCCTTAATCCTTCTCTACAACAATTTAAACAAGTAAAATAAGAGACCCATTTTACAATAATACCAAATTCAGTTGTATAGAGAAGCATATCCAAAATCATCTAAGCACGTCTTGAATAATAAGAGAGCGAAAAACATATGTAGATTCCACATTTCTTTCCTCTTTCCACCTCTAATTATGGATTCTGAAGGCAATAAATAAATCAAGAATTATTCGAAAAAGAAAAATGAAATTCACAGCCAATACCTTATTTCTCTTATTTTGCACCCAAAAAAAAAAGGGATTTGAAATTCACTAAAATAAACACCATTATGAACACAAAATGGACAATTTCTTGCACTAAAATTTGGAGACCTAGTTTAATCAATTATAAGAAGAAATAATTAAATACTTGAAATCAATAAGAAACAAATGATTATATTATCCAAAATTCGGCAATGTAAATTCACGTAATAGCACGCTGCTCAGACTTTTATTGAGAGCGAAACAGAAAAGCGAACTCTGAAGACTCGGATACATAAATCATAATTTTTCCAGATTCAAAATGACCTACGACCTTTGTTGAAACGTTTGTACTTTTATTTTAAACTGTAGAAAAGCTAAAAAAAAAAAAAGAAAATGCTTGGTTGGGCTTAAAATTAATCTTTTCCAGAAAGTAAAATTAATAAATACTTATTTTTAAAGCTAACTTCTCATCAATCTTTATGGCGGTGTGAGTGAGAGAGGAGCATGGATTCCTTTTCTTGTCACCTTAGATAATTTGTATGTGCCATTCTGCCCTGGTTAATTCTTAATTATTTGTATAGTCATACCCTAGTCATTAATTCTTAAATAAATTCAATCAATCGAAGAAAAAGTAGCATGAGAGCACTCGGTCTAATAGTTGATTAATGGTATTATGTCACGACATATATGTCTAGACTTACATTATACATGTTGTTTTGAGCCCTTCCAATAACCGATTGACTAGCACAATGTATACTATAGCAGGTATCGGCTTAAACCAACATGAAATATCTTCAAATAAGTATGAAGTCATTCTGTTTCTTCTCCAACTTTGTTTGATGAGTGTATTTCACTCACACTTTAGACATCATCTAAATTTGATATTTAACTAATTTCTACGAGTTTTAGAGCGTGTGTGTTTTGATGTTGTCATAGAAGTTGATTAAAATGAACGAAATAAGCAAAAGTTGGTAAAATTGAAGAAGATGGCTAAATTGTAAGAGATTCAAAATTCGGGGACTAGAGTGCAAATACTCAAATATTGTGTCAGACCTCACAATGAAGATTCAAGAGTGTTATGAGTCAAATGGATGAAGAAAAAAGTCAAACGGATGAAATATAGGCAAAGTATGATCACATGTCAATTTCCAATCGAAAAAGTTATGATAAGCATTTTCAGTCTCATATTGAGACTTATTTTTGACATAGTAAAAGTTCGAATTGGAAAATTATATCTAAAGCAAAGTTTTAGCCCTTTGAATTATCTTTTCAACGCATCTTGAATCGCCTCCATCGGATATCGAGAGAAAAAGCTATTATAAAAATACTGAAGGACACCCAATACTAAATTTCCATCCCAAATTGGGCGCCGCAACGCCGCCTAAAATTAAACAGCAACTGTGCGCCGCAGTGCCATGATTGTGGCGCCAAGGCGCTATTGGACGAGAAAAAGGGTTTTTGAATTTTTTGGACTCTTTTCTTGACCAAATACAACTCCAACCCTCCAAGACTTCAAAAGACTATAAATACAAAGACCTAATTCTATAGAGAGAACGGTTCGAGAAATAAGAGGGAATTCAACACAATTCTTCAAGAAGATAAGAATGAAAAATATAAAGAGATTCAAGAACAAGATAAAGAAGAACAAGAGAAGAAATTGAAGATCTACATCCTAGTTTTTCTATTCTCTTCCCTACGTCTTGTTATAAAAATTGTAGTGTTTTCATAGATTACATTATAAGTTAAATTCATTATTTAGGATTTGATTGTAGCAAAAAACTTGAGAATATAGATTGATTAATTTTAGTTATTTCTATTAGATTTTCCACATGTGTTTATTTGTGTTATGATTTTAATACTTTCAATTGATTGGCCACTAATTGAATGATTTGATACTAGTCAACTCTGACACTCGAGAGAGAGGAGTTTAAGCGTGATCATAAGAATAACACAATATAGAAAATTATACGTTTCGAGAGAAAGTATAATTCATTTGAAGCGTGTTCCATTTAAGAACCACGAACTTAATAAATTCTATATTTTAATTCGGAATAGAGATATTGGAATTGAACTATAAGAATAGTTTTTACTCGACACTCGAGAGGGGGAGTAAAATTAAGTTATTATTCTTGCTCACAAATTTTGGAAAATTGATTGGAAATAATTATATAATTGAGAATCATATTTGATAGTTAGTGAAATCATAACCCTAGGCTTTCTCACTTGATTATTCAATTCGTCACCATATTAGTTTAAAAACATTGATTATAATATTCATTCCTCTAGATAAAATAAAAACTATATAATTATAGTACTTAGTAGAAATTAAATTATAATCCATGTGGGTTCGACACTCTAACTCCATTATTATATTACAAAACTTGACACTCTACACTTGCGGTATAAATCATATAGAAAACGAGTGACAAATTTTTGGCGACGTTGGCAGGGATTGTTTTATTTGATTTTTACTAATATTATTACTAACTAGTGTTTGTTTTAATTTAGATTTTTTTTATTTTGTTAATTTTGGCTACCTACCTTGATCTCTTTGGTATTTTTTAAAGTACTATTAAATAGTATATGCATGATTCCAACAATGGTAAGAGAGCAGAACAATTACAATAAGTAATCTCGACATGGATAAAAACTACATGCTTGTAGAAGATATATTTTGCCAGCTTTGCTATGGGATGCGTTATACTGAGCACTGTTTCCATACACGCACTGACTCTCGTACGGTGAAGCTTCTAAGGTTCATACAATATTTAAGATATCAAAAACAAGCAATTGACAAATCTGATGAAAACTACATGCCTTTGGGAGATTATCTGTCGATTAGGATGAGGACATCGTACTTGTGGAAAATGGTCCTCCTCTGTTGAACAAGAGGGTAATTGAAAAGTACTATAGTAAACGTGCCAAGTTGAAAGAGCACAACATATGTATTGGAGATTGGAGTTACTAGAATGAATTCAAAATGTAGAAATACAATCCACTTGAAAAAGTTGAAAAGAAAGACTTTTCATCGCCCATGGGTCCAGAATGCGAATCGATTAGTCAATTTGAAAAAATT
Source organism: Fraxinus cuspidata (assembly GCA_903798385.1). Lineage (NCBI taxonomy): Eukaryota > Viridiplantae > Streptophyta > Magnoliopsida > Lamiales > Oleaceae > Fraxinus > Fraxinus cuspidata. The sequence continues at coordinate 22,253 of CAIGRP010088621.1, forward strand.
TCAACAATCGTAGAGGAGCTTAAAGTGAATGACAACTTGATTACAAAGGAACCAAATGAATAAGTAGAAACCAATGAAGATGAAAGTAATGTACATTCGTCCAAATTCATTGATTGTATAGAAATTGATTTTATGATTAAGTCCAATGAGGAAGTTGAAGTCTACGTTGTTGAGTTTCAATTGGATAGAATGGAAAAATCTTATTACATTGAAAAGGACAATATCGAAGTTTGGAAAAATAACTAAGAGTTGAGCAAAATCAAAATAAGCAAAATGAGTAAGGCATCAAAAGCTTTTTTCAAAGTTTCATGATGCGAGTTGCCAACATCAAGCTAATGACGTTAAATGAGCGCTTTTTGGGAGGCAACTCAAGCTTTCTTCCATTTTATTTATTTTATTTTCAAGTTATATGATAGTTTAATTTATTTTACAGTTATTTAGAAATCATCATCCATATCCCGTCTTCCCCTAGGTCCTTGAGTAATTAAGTTGGTTATTAGATGTTTGAGCTAAGTAACCTCTGTTCCATACATTTAATATTTAAAATTTAATTTTTCATGAACATGACATCGCAAAAAACTCAAACCAACACTGACAAGGAGAAAACGAGATAAATCTTAAGTTTTGGGGAGAAATATAACAAACATCAATTAAATCCATCATCATAAGCATCAAAGTGTCATGAGCAATGCAGATAATTCATGGAAGTCCTCCTTCACTTTTCTTTAATTCTACATTGGAGACAATGTTCAATTTAAGTTTGGGGTGTATTATAAATTATCTAATTACTTAGTATTTATTTTTTATTTTGTGTCTAGTATTTATTTTTTATTATTTTGTGTGATTTGTGTGCATGTTTACAATAAAACAAAAATGAAATAAAATAAAATATTTTTTTTTTATTTTGCATGCTTGTGTGAGTTAGATAATATTGTCGGCAATGATGTATATTATTAAGGATAAGTGTTAGTTTATGGATCATGAATAAATCATGTGTTTTAGTTAAAAAAATTTGCTTATTCATGCGGAACATGAGATACCTATGCAAGTAAATTGATTGTAGCACTATACATAATTATGTCGATCCATGTTTATAGGTTGAAATAGAGAACTTAAATGCTAAATCCAAATAATCACTAAACATTATTATATCCTTAAACCGAATCTAGAATGTTTGGGTGGTTGAGCTGTTGTAGGGAAATTTGGAGATAAATGTGGATTCCATGTATGCTAAAGTTTGTATGGACTGTCTGAGATCAATATAATGAAAATTGGGTGAAAACTTTAAGTTAGGGGTAAATTCTCGTCTCTCGAGAATGAGTGTTTTATAAGAGGTATTGAATTAATCACTGCATAAAAGAAGGAAAAAAACTACTGTGAAGCTACCTTAAAAGATCCTTATGAGAACAACTTTAACAATCTCATTGTGAAACGTTCCTTCATAGCCTTTATGACTCGAGTGAGTAAGCATGTACGGGTTTGAAACCTAATTCCCTAAAGTCAACTGACTTGGGAGTCATCGACCTAAAGCTCATTACATGGATCATTTAGAAAGTTTAATGAAGAGATGTCCACACATAAAATAAATTAAAGAATATATATGTATCTGAAAAAATAAGTTGCATGAAATAGAAGACTTGCACATGTCTTGATCAAGCCCCCAAACAATTGTTTTAGAGGATTAGACATTTAATAATAGGTTGTAACTTAATTGATTCTTGGAAGTTGATGTAGTCAAAAATAAGGGGAATCCTCATTTGTTGATATGTGAAATGCAATCAGTAACATCTACCCAAACAAGAGAGGGTAAGGAGTAGTGGTTTGTAAACTAATCTTAGATTACGCCATCGAAAAAATAGTGAAAAGAAATTAAGTTTGAGGGTGTGTGAATCGCACGAGCGGCGTAAGGAAATATTTGACTTTTAAGGTTGGGAATCAACTAATTATTGTACAGCGTTGCACTTAACTCTTCATATACACATCCGTTTTACATTGAATATGTGAGAATTTAGCTTTTACATTATAGCTTTTATGTGGTTCATAATTGATATTATGTTTTCAATCATGAGCTACGAAGGCAAACTATCTAATTGAGTTTGTTTATGTGTTTTCTTTTCTTAAGTTTGTTTGTTTGGGGGGGGGGGGGGG
>CAIGRP010088621.1:24544-39681 GCA_903798385.1 Fraxinus cuspidata
TTTTTTTTTTTTTTTTTTTTTGGTACGCTCGATGACAATCAAAGTATTAAGTTTGAGGGTTTATTGTCCAAAGTAATAAACTCTAATTCCATTATTGATTGAGCTATACACGTTTGCATTGTTAATTTTCATGACACAGTAGCTCCATCAATGATATTACATAACCACTAGTAGACTTGAAATCATTTATGTCGGATATCCAATTTGCTTCACAATATCCTTCTAATATCACGGGATATTTTGTGAAATATATTCCATTAATTAAGGTATATTTCAAGTACTTAAGAACCTTTGTTAAAGCCTTTCAATGATCATGATTTGGATTACTTATGAATCTACTAAGTTTATTCACGGCAAATGATATATTCGATCGAGTGTAGTTTGTAATATATAATAGATTGCCTATAACATGTAAATACTTTAGTATTGACAAACATTCACCTATATTTTTTACTAAGTGTAAACTTGTGTCAATAAGGGTTTTCATAAGGCTTTTTCCAAATGCATTATACCTTATAAGTACACTATCTACGTAGAGAGATTGTGAAAGTACAATTTTTCTGATATTTTAGATATCTTAATCCTAATATCACATCAGCCACATCCAATTCTTTCATATCAAAATATTTTGTTAACATTATCTTGGTATTTAGTATTATTTCGTGACTATTACTTATTATCTACATATAGACATACAATTACATAGATTTTCAGTGTATGTTTTATGTATATACTCTTGTTACACTTGTTTATCTTAAATCCATTATACAACATCATTTTGTCAAATTTTTAGTGCCATTGTTTAGGACCTTGTTTCAATCATATAAGAACTTAATTAGTTTACAAACCTTTTATTTGTGATTAGGAGAGGCAAACCCTTCGGGTTGTTCAATGTATATCTCATCTTCTAACTCACCATTTAGGAATGTAGTTTTTACATTCATTTAATGAATCTCAAGGTTATATAATGACGCAATTGCAATTTACAATATTATCGAAGTAATTCTAGTCACACGTAAGTAGGTATAAAAAAAGTCTCGTCCTTCATTTTTTCTACATCCATTGTCAACCAATCTAGTCTTATATCTTTTGATGGACCTATCCAATTTTAGTTTCCTTTTGAAAATCTATTTACACCATAAAGATTTATTTCCGGGAGGTATATTAACCAACTTTCAAGTATGGTTTTCAATTATAGAATCTATCTCACTATTGATAACTTTTTTCCAGCTGATGCTTCTGGCATATACATAATTTCATCGAAAGTCTTTGAATCGTTTTCTACTATATAAATCAGAAAATCTGGCCAAACAAAGTAGATATTCTAACCCTTTTACTACTCTTTGGTTCTTCCTCATTTGAAGTGTCATTTATAGTAACATAAGTTCTTTTATTTAAACTTGCATTTTCCTTATCTTTATATGGAAAAATATTTTCGAAAATGATGCATTTCTTGATTCAATTATGGCTCCTTCATGTACATATTGAATTTCAGATTTATGTAAAAGGAGATGATATGCGCTACTATTATTAGCGTATTCAATATGCAATCAATCTTCTTATGACAAATTTTCACTTGTTTAGGTTTAGATATTTCAACCTTAGCCAAACACCCCAACACTTTCAAGTGTTGGTAGGACGGAGAATGACATTTCCATAGTTCATAGAGAGTTTCTTCCATTTTCTTAAGGAGTATCTTATAAAGAATATTTTTTACTAAAAGAATAGCTTTTCCCCACAAATTATGGGATAGACTTGAACTTAAAAATATTGCGTTCATAATCTCTTTAAGAGTTCGATTTTTACGTTTAGCAACACCATTCAATTGGGATGAGTAAGGTGTTGTTGTTCGATGAATGATTCCATACTCGGAATAATATTCTTCAAACGGTACCCCGTATTTACCACCCCTATCACTATGAATACTTTTTTTTATTTGTTTACCAAGTTGATTCTCAATTTCTATCTTATAATATTTAAATACATTTAAGGCTCCGTCTTTGCTTCATAATATAAAGACATAAAATATTTTGCACAATTATCAATGAAAGTTATAAAGTATTTCTTACACTTTTAGCTTGAACGAATTTCAAATCACATATATCGCTATATATTCATTTTAAAAGTGTCGTGTTCCTTTAAACTGAGTGAAAATGTGTTTTAACAAACTTTGCTTCAACACATATTTTACATTTATGATTAGAATCAATCTTAAGCGTCGAAATAAAATTTTTATTCATAAGTTTAAGCATAAATTTGTAATTAACGTGTCATAATCGACGATGCCATAAATAAGACAACTCAAGCATATAAATAAAATTAGAATTTTTATTCATAATGTTTTTTAGTACAATTATAAAGACGTTCATTTTGAACATTCCTTTACTGGGATAACCCCTACCCAAATCATTTTTGGTAAGTACGAACATGTCCGATACAAATACAAGTTTAAAGCCTTCTTGCTAAGTAGACACCTCGAAATCAGGTTTTTGCAAATGTCCGGCACATGAAGGACATTATTGAGGACAAGTTCTTTCCCGAAAGTCATTTTCAATGTGATCTTCCCAAGTCCTTCAATCTTCGAACTTGTAGAGCTCCCCTTGAACAATTGTTTTCCTTTCAATTCATGAAAGTTTGAAAACATGATCTTATCTGCACAAATATGGCAAGTAGCTCCAGTGTAGACCCACCAATTCGTTAGATTACCAACCGTGTTGCATTCAGAAACAACCGTAAATAGAATAATCTCTTGAACCCCTTCAGAAAGAGTGTCTCTTTCAACCACATTTGCTTATCCAATTTTCTTCGATTTTCAACATTCGTTTGAACGATGTCCAACTTTGTCACAATTGTAACAGTTGCATTTAAACTTCTTGACATTCTTGGAGTTATCTCTTTTTGGTGCATCATCGAAAATCATACGCTTCTTGTTGACAACTTTCGAATTAGTTTCAAAAAAATTTGCTCCAAGTTGAACAATATATTTTCTTTTGATGTTTCTATTGTCTTCCTTAATTCTCGAATATACTATCAATTCTTCTAATTTCATTTCCTTGTATTTGTGCTTGATATAGTTATTGAAATATCCCCACAGAGGATGAAGTTTCTCAATAATGGCTGCAACTTGGAAGGATTCACTCAATTTTATCGCTTTGCATATATGTCATGAAGTAGAATTTAAAGCTCTTGTACTTGACTTATCACGGTTTTGGAGTCTACCATTTTGCCGACAATGAACTTCTTTGTTTCGGCATCCTCGGTCTTGCACTTCCTCTCCAATGAATCACATAGATCATTGGTCGAGTCCATTAAAGTATATACTCTATATATTATCCAAACCATTTGGTATATAGTTTTGCAAAGGAAACTTGAGTGCTTCCATGCATTTAAGGCAATAAATCGAATCACAATTATTTTCTCCTTCTTGTACTGCAAGAGCGGTTTCTTTTGAAAACTTCTACATATTCAAAATAGTAAGATATAACAACATCCTTTGTTGCCATCTTTTGAAGTCATACCTCCAAACTTTTTCGATTTTTCCCCATGTGGGATATAAGAGTTTGGTATAGGTACAGCCAAAGACGAAACCACATGATTTGTATCGTTAGTTGTTTAGCTAGACGTAGCCTCAACAATGTTCACTTATATTACACAAACAAAAGTTCAACACATAAAATGACAAGGAATAGTACATGAAGGCTTATTCCAAAAATGAAGAGAAATGATATGTTTTTCAACAAACAACCACAAAAATTTTGTCTTAAGATTATTGGTGATTTGTTTAGTGAAAGGGTTGTTTGTAATTGACAAAGTGAACGGAAAATTTTAGTTCAAATGAGCGTCTTTAAACTCTATGTAAAATAGAAATGAAAAGAAAGTGAAGAAAAGAATTTCGATGCAAGTGATTTAACACTTTTTCCTTTAGATAAAATTATCTCGCAATGGTGCTAACGGATTACGACACTTATCTCGTAAGATACAACGAATACGACTTGTGGTAGAAGCATATCAAACCACAAGTAATAGCGAACTCGAACGAAATTTTCTCTTTACAAGAAAACAATTTTGGAATGATTTTTGAAGAGTTTTTGCAAGAGATTTTGATGTAATACTCAATGGAAATGATATCAGATATATAATGCACGTCCAAATGGTCGTCCTTATAGAAGATGAGAGGTCGTGAGTGAAGAGACGTGCACCATAACTCAGCAACTTTCACGAAGGGAAGTATCCCTTACTGTCGCTAGCCTATCGCGGCACCTCGCTCGAGCACCATCAACACCTGTTCAACAGATGTTTTTCGCCCCCCGTCGCTTAAGGGACAACTTCGCCGCTAGCAAGTGCTAATCTGCGGCTCAGGCAACAATGTTTTCTTTTTTCCTCATCATTTTTCTTCCAATTTTGCGCCAGAATTGATTTTGAGATTCTAAATATACTATGATAATCTACTAGACGAGTATAACAAGTTAGTTTATTTATTTTTATAATTTGACTATCGAATCAAGTCTGAATATTTGCCTAAATTGACACAAATCATTTTTCAAGTTTTATATTAACTAAATTTTTCAATGTTCGAACTAAATTCCAACAAATTTATCTTTCATAACTGGTGAGAGTTGACAACAAATTCGGTTCTCTTACTAATAGTCATGACTTATGACTATTTAGTCCATGTTTGATAATCATTTTCAACTATTTATTCACACAATAAAATATTTTGTAAGTAAATTTAACCACATTTTCTTCTAAAAATTATTATTTAAAACATTATTTTTTTCAAATAATAACCATCAAGCATGAGCTTAATTAAGAATTGCAGTGATAAAAATAAGAATAATGATATTTATCATTATGATGATGGAATGTCGATACTGTAGCAATCAATGTAAAGTATTGGGATTGAATAATTCATTTTTAACGAGAGACATAAAAAATGTGAGGGATAATAGATTCTCATATAACCGGTATCTCATTATAATTATTATAAATAACATTACTCTAAAAATAAATAAGTGTGTGTGTGTGTATATATATATATTTATTTAATTTTTTTAAGTGAAAAGCTGTAATTACTAATTATTTATTGGGAAAAAATATTTTTATTTTATTTTATTTTTAAAGTGGAAAGCTGTAATTACTAATTATTTATTGGGAAAATATATATATATAAGAGGCCTTTCACCTTAGCCAAACACTACCCATTGCTTCGGAAAAAAAAAATGTAAAGGACTATTTCAGATCAGTATCGCACAGCCTGACATCAGTGAGAGAGAGACGAAAATGGCGAAGAATTTCTACAACGGGATAAAGGGGATAAAAGTGAAGGAGGTGCCGGAGCACGTGAAACCGATGCTCTCCATGAATTACCTAAAGAGCACCATAAAGAGTGGATTGGACAATTACCATGCCAAGTATATCCAGACCAGCTCTATTGACCCGCTCTATCACGTCTGCTTTGGTGGCATGGCCTTCTCATACCTTGTCGCGCTCCCTGAGGAGCGCCGCCATCTCGAGCACCAGCAGCACGCCAAAGAACACGGCGGCCATTGATCTGGCGTTTTTTTTTTTTTTTTTGGGTAATTTAGAACCTCCCCTATTTGTATTCTGTTTTTAATTACTTATTCTGGATTTGTATGACTTAGGTTTAATTGATGTGGGAAATGATTCCTGTTTCTTGATATGTGCGTTTTTGTTGATTCCTGTTGGATCCATGAATTGTTCCAATTGAAAGCGGTCTCATTGTGGAAATAAATTCAAACGTGGTTATGCTCATTTCTTCTTTAAAATTCTTGAATCCGACTTCTTACTTGGATTTCAGGTTTTCTTGAAAATATTGTTGCAAAACATTTATAACATTGCATCCAGCAGTATACCCGTCACAATGTGATTTGATTTTTACATGTTCCAATTACAAGACCCCAATTTTATGTCAGCATTTAGTTCCCTTGAAAAGCTTTAAATTGGAAACTATTTGCTGAGTGGGAAGCGGGTTTTGGTGAGCAATTCATCCTATTAGTTTTCCATCCCTTGTAGTTTTGCTGGTCATTTTGATGATGCCTTTGTCCTCCCATTGTTGATTTTTGTGGACAGTTTCATGGATTTGAAGGGTGATATTGGGAAGAGCAGTATGTTTTGCAGGATATGAATATGGTCACCCTTAGAACTTAGAAGAACTCATTCTTGGAGTTATAGGTTCCTACAATGTGTTCCACATAGCTTAAGTCTACAAGTTGAATTAAGGAGCTTCTTGGACAATGTGTTGGCAAGTTTCCACAAATACCACACCTCATCTTATACAGTATATTTTGGTTATTCCTGAATCTGATATTGCAGTACAGTGGTACACTGATTATATGTTGGCCCCGGAGTTGATCTCTGTTGCCCTCATCTTGATAAGCATCACCAGTTCAAGTCGTAAAGAAATTGAGCAACAACTATAATTTTTCTTCAATCAACCGATAATGGTTGATTGTGATCTCAAAATGGGGATGTATTAATGCTGGTTTTCGTATGATCTTGATTTCTCATGGATTAAGTCTCCATTAGATCTGCTTCTTTAGGTATCCTAGATTGTCATACGAGTGTGGATCATGTTCATATGTTTGTAGATTTGGATGAGGCAAGTATGGCTTCTTTATGTGATGATTTTCATTTCTAAGGCCACAATGAAAATTGTTGGTTTCAAAAACCAAATCCGTTCCTGAAACCGAAAATCAAAAAATGGGACGTTTCAAATTTAATTCATATTTTTCATTCAAGAAAAATGGTCAAAATCAAACTCATGCAGTTTATGCGAACCTTAAATATGCATAAACAAAAGTAATACTTCTTGTAGCATGATTTCTTCTCTACTCCTTCAAACGGATAAGTGACAAACACGAACCATTGCTTCCGACCATCAAATCTTCCCCAAGTATCCTTCAGGTGGTTATTCAGGTGTGGACTCCTTTTGATTTGGGATTTACAAACTGGAAGATAAGGGAAGGAACCACCGCTCACCGCCAAACAGGGCCTGGTGGTGGCTCCTATACTAGCCGCTTGCCTTCTCTCTCTTGGATGACGGAGGCTCATGGCTATTATTGGTTTATATAGCCCCTAGTCATTGTATTTTTGTAATTTTCAAGTTTACATAATTGTGATTTAGTCCCTAATCAGATTATCTACACTGCCCTTTTAGTTATTGAGCTACATAGGGGAGCCAATGGATCACTAAAGCTTGGATTACAATGGTACATTGAGTCCCCTAAATAGCTCCACAATTAAAAGAGCGGTAACATACTTTTATCTGAATAGGGACTGCACTCCGAATTAGATGTGAATCTGTCAAATTAGAGCAAGATACATAAAGGCTACAAATACCCCTTTGTGAGTCTCCATTTTTTGGGAGAGAAGGCACACGATAACGTAGTGTTATGAGAAGCTACCACACCTACATGTTGTTTCTCATCCTATGTGGTTCTTCTAGTTTTGATTTCCAATGCGAAAGAAGGTGTTCCCATGGAGAATACATGAGAAACTTCCACTACAAGAGGTATTCTTTCTTTTCTGGGATTTAGATTCACACATACTAAAAGCATCTCCGGGAGACTTTTTAAATGGAAGATACTCTCTATTTTAAAGAGTCAATCCTTAAAATTATGCTTCATATACTCTTTAAATTAATATTTTAATTTAGAGAATAAGCAAAATATTTTAATTTTCAATGGAGGAAAATTATATAGTAATTTAGAGGGAAGCTAGTAAAAATAAAAATATAAGAAAAAACAATAAATATTATTTGGAGTGGTAAAATAAAGTGTTAAATATAAAGAGCATGTTGGTGTACTTAAAATTTTTTTTTCTATCTAAATTTATAGGTACGTTTCAAATAATAAAATATGCTCTTTAAAAAAGGGAGCCTCTTGGAGATGATCTAAATGAGTGTGATTCATGGTTTTTTGTGTTTTATTGAAAGAAAATCGGAAATGTGTTTGTAAAGACCATATCCCGTCGCATTTTTCCTAAATGACCTACGAGACGAGAAGATTCGATTAAATTTGGATAAAAATCCATTAGAGTAGGATGGATAGTATAGCTATTAGGTGGTATGGGTTAGAGTAGATGGGAGTTAGACATTTTTATGTATTTCTTTGGTAGCGCCATATAGAATCTATTGGAATTTAAGATGATCATCTGATCATATCCAATCCTGTGTAGTCTATGCCTGTCAAAAGTACACACCCGTAATGTTAGGTAATAAGTTACTTCTTGTTACTGGTGTGATGGTGCTTCATTGAATCTCCTTGTCGTTCAAATGAAGACTCGAGTCAATGAAGGGGAATGTAAATGTTTTCTTTTGTTAAGTAGCCTGAGAATGTAATGGAAAATGAAGGTTTTTCTGTCTAATTTCAAAACTAAAGTGAATTGTTTGTTTGTTCACCAGTTAATTTTCTTTTTGTCTTCTATTTCACGAAATGCCTAACGTGCAATATATAGGAATATCTCTGTGCGTAATATCTTAAAACATTATCGGTTCAATCTTATGTGAAGACTATTGATATGTGATAATGTGTTTTGACCTTTCATAATATTATGCAGCAAAAAAGGGGAAACTTTCAGGTAAAGGGAGAGGGACAGAGAGAGAATGAAAAGAAAAACATGCCTTAATCATTCAAATTTATGTAGATTACTGGTTTGATTTCTGTTTCACATACTCGTGCTTATAATGTGGGTTTTGATGTTTATGACTTCTATATTCTCACATATGATAGACTTTGTAGTAGTTAAACATTACTTCTAAATTTCAATTCATATTCAAACTCTTCAGCTAATTCTAATAAATTTTATTTATAACCTTATGAATGCACTACGGTAGAAGCAGTAATGCACTCACCAAGTGTTTTTTTGTAAACATATGGAATTTACACCATAGCACATATTCATACTGATGTAGTTTGTTAAGCACGTTTTGTAGTTCCTGGTCATAGGAACAATGTCTTTTATGCGAAGATTTTGTTTAGACATACTTCTTAATCACGCAACATTGTTTTCACGACAACCAATTCTTCCTGTGCAATCACTAGCGTTTGTTTTGTCTCGTGTGATTTGCAAAATCGTTCTCTTTTGGCGGACCAAGTTTTACTAATTCAGGCGTTTCACCTTGTGATTGCAGTGAAGGAAGCTCTGAAGTTTCTTGATTGCTTTCATTTCTATTTTCATTGAATACTTTTATATAATAACGAATAGCACTTATAAAAATAAATTTGTCACAAACCATTATTTATGGTTTACCTTTTGACCCTTGGATTGGAATTTGGTGATTGTTTTTAAGCATAGTATCCCAATTTGTGGGCATCATAGCTCTGTTTCTATATGTTCGCATTCCGTGCGTAGCGTTGACATGACTAAACAATACGATAAATGTGGCTTCTTCTCTTCTTGCATTTCTATGCTTTTAAATGTTTGTAAAAATGTGATTTAAAATAGATAAAAGTAGTGGATTCAAATAGTAGGATCTAATCCCATAGTTCTCACGTTGCATCATCTTGATAAAACAAACAACAAACAAATGCCACAATAAGCATCAGAGTTCTTCTTCATGGTCACCAGACAACGTTCTCTTCACTTTGTCAACAGTCTCTCCCACAGCTTCTTCTGCAAAGTTTGCCGCTGATTTCGCAGAATCTTGTACCGCTGTCTTGCTCTGATCCACGCTCTTCACCACTGCCTCTTTTAACTTCTCCGTGGCCCCCTCCTCGCTGGCCCTCTCTTCATCAACTCCCCGGAAACTGCATATCAAAATCAAAGATATAAATAGACCAAGAAAATTATATCATGTTTGGCAAAGCTTAAATTTTACTCCCGCTGCACAACTTACTCCTCTTACTTCCTATCCTTGTATTCTACATCTTATACACACTTAAAAAGTACCGTCAAACAAGCACTTGAACAATCCTTAAATTTATCGAGCAAACATGAGAGAAATCTTACTCTAAATTTGGAGGGGAAAAGTAGTGCAAGACTCTCATCAAATAGTTGGAAGGCGTTGTTGGAAGAGAAAACATTCTCTTAACCGCGTCGATTATAGGCATTTTCCTTTCTTCAACCTGTATGTAGTGCTCTCCCTTTTCATCTCCATCCGCCGCCGCCACCGAGACTACGGCGGTGGTGTGGAAGAAGAAGAAAATGATGAACAAAAACAGAATGAATATGAAGTATCTTTGAAGCTTGTTTTCATCCATGAAAATGACGTATAATCCACCAAGTAGGCGTAGTACATGAGTATTTGAAATTGACGATGATCTTTTTCAACGAATAATTTATCTTGAAAATGAAGTTGCTGGCTTTTTTGGGGGGAGCATTTGGGTACACGTTGGCACCTGAAGAAACGTGGGTGGCGTCTTCTGTGTTCCACGTTGTGCTGCTTTGGGAAGGTGGGGGCAGGGGTGATGTACGAGTATAACCAATTTTTTATGACTAACGTTATCGACAGTGAAGATTACCGACAACAGGAATAGTCTTTGCATGTGGCATACAAATGACAATTTATTATTTGATACGTTAATGTAGTAGTTTTTAATTTTATCGTACATTAAATAACAAATTATCATGTATATGTCACTGGAACAACTATCGATAATCTTCATTATGAATAACATTATTTTTCAATTTTGCTACAAGCACAGAAAAAAATTGACATAATTCTTACGGAAAAACACTTTGACAATTTTTCATAAATTTTTGACACGACAAATACAGAAAATACACCATGCAGATGCCAGCACTTGTATCATTTATGTCAATAATTCCATGTATTTGTGGAATTATAATAGTCTTTGTTGGTGTTGATGTTCACCATTTCATCATGGAAAATGTGGGTCCACCAATCGAGTATTTAGATAAGATTAATATGATACTAAATTTAGAAAAAGATTTGATTGTATTTGAAAGTGTAGGAGCCTTAGGAAAACGTCATTTGAATGGATATATTTAGTTCTTTATCTAGAAGTTTAAGTTTATAGATAAAGCGAATAACCTTTTTCTTTGACTTTGCAGTCTAAAACAACTTTTGTTTATGAGTAATACTATTTATCATCATAATGATGAAATATCGATGATGTGACAACACATTATCTCTTTATCTCTCTCCTCCCCACTCTCTCATAAAAATTGAACTGCTCGATTCAATTATTCACAAAAATTACCACATCACTGATATTTCATCATCATAATGATAAATAACATTATTCTTTGTTTATGCATTTGATTACTAGGTTTGAATTGATGAAAGTAGTTTGCTAAATGTTTTAAAATTCTGTCATTTCTTCTTGTAAAAACTTGATAAACTTGACATAAATCCTTCTCCTCCAAATCGACACAATTACTCAGTGAATTTACCTTTTATAGAAATAACAAAAATAGATTAAAATTAATCTTTTAATAATTTGACCTATAAACTATAAAGATACATTTGAAATAAATAAAAAAATTTAATAGATGGATCACATGGAAAAAGTAGTTTTAATTAATTTTCTGCATTTGTTGCAACATCAATTAAATAGATGGAGCACAAATCTGTTTGCTCACGAGATGATATTAAAATGATAAAAAATGCATAATCTAATCGTTTTTTTTCCTAAGAAATTTACCGTTATCTTGTCAAGATTTATTATCTTAGATTGTTAGATCATCAATGATAATTTATTAGTAATGTATATTCTATTTCTCTAAGTAAATTATATGTATTGTTCAAAAAAAAAAAAAGAATAAATACATTTTTATATGTTATGCATTCCAAATATATTAATGTTTTATGTGGTAAATTTTTTTTTTTTTTTTTAAAATAACCATAGTTAAAGCGAAAGTTGTGAACATATTAATATTATATCAAAAACTTAATAATGTAAATTTCAACTTTCCTTGAAAAATTATATTGAAGATACACAAATTGCTCAACTCCATGTTGCTCATTTAAACCAATCTTTGTCCAAGATGACTCGCACACGTGGGTTCGTTTAAAAATATCATTAAATAAATACAAATTTTTAGATGAAGTGGATAACATTTTTCTTGTCCTCACGATCTCAAATAAATTGCGTTTATGTGTTGAGTTACCATGTTTGTTTCATCGAAAGAAGATTACCTATTGTTTCTTGAAAATGTCAGTCATTTATTCTCGTAAAATTGTGATCCACTCAACAAAAGCCCTCCTCCGGGCAAGTGCGTTCCACCTTCCACCCCAGGTCAAAGGTCTCCAAGTCTCCATACTTTTGTTTTTCAAGGGTCATATGAAAGAGTCATTCGAATAAACTCATATCCATCTCTATAACATAAGAATATGCTTTTACATAAATTACAAATATAAATTAAAGTTACAATCTAACAATTTACCTACGGAGAGATTTTTAAATGAAATAATTAGTTTGTTTGAACCCCATTATTTTTTAAGAATGAATTTTGAAATTGTAGATTGATGGAAAAATGTGTGGTTAAAAGATAAGGAACATTTTCAAATTTGCGTGTAATATTATTTTATTGAAAAATGCGTGATTGAAAAGAATAGAGAGAAAAATGTATCTTGAAAAAAATGGAGATCAAACAATTCATTTTTACTTTTACTATTGAAACGTGACTTTTTGAAAGATTGCCTCTGACTCTCGACGTCTAGTATATATAATATATGGCAATATATAACTAGAAAGAATTGAATTTGAGAACATGAACTGGACTTCGTTGGCGGTGATGCAGCTACTGATTTTACGGCTGTAATTTTTGTTCCTTTCTGATAAGAATATGATTTTATGCATAAATTGAGGAAATTCAATCTACTAATGTCTTTTTTGCATGGATCATTTTATATATGATATTTTTTTTTCAAATATTTGTACAAATGAACATTTTGGATCAAAACGCTGACAGAAAATAGCCCTAAAAAGTAATTCAAATTTCAAGTTATGTCATCTCAAATGACCAAATATTTAAAATGGTATTTAGTAAAAAATATCCCTATCTTTTGTACTCATTATGGAAATAGTTCCTATCGTTTCAAACTTGGTATTTGAACCCTCATTTCAAGCCTTTCTTGTAGAATTGGTCATTTTCATCATGTTCCGTTAAATCTTTCCGAAAAATATAGGTAATTTGTACAAGAGATTCATATCGTTTGTTTTCATTGTGCAAATCATCTCTACCGTTTCATTTATTACATTTGATCGATATTTCTTTGCGTAAAAGGTTATTATTATCTATTTTCCCTATTAAAGCATTATAAAATAATTAATTTATTGTACTCTTTAAATAAACAAACAGAAAAGAAGAAATAATATAAAAAAAATTGAATCTACATTTTCAAGTTTTTTTAAAAAGTACAAATGAGTCTCATATTAAATAATTTAAAATATTTTAACAAATAAAAATATTTTTTCTATCCAATTAACCCACATACCCCTACAGATAAATCCCCTAAAAAAACTGTTGTAATTTCACTAAAAAAAAATATTGAAATACAAAACTTGGTTATAGAAAAATAGCTAAATTCCTGAATGATGCAATAGTAGGATGGGAGAATGGAGCGGCGGCGGCGGCGGTCGGTGGCAGGGTGAGAAATTAAATGAGGAAGAAGCACCTTTTTTTTCCCCCTATTTTTAGTTCTATTTTTACTCTTTTTTATACTTTTAATAATTTTGGATTAGGTGGTGGTGGTGGTGGAGGAGGAGGAGGAGGAGGAGGGTAGGGTACGAGATGGGTGTAGGGATAGGAGGGTTAATTGGACAAAATATTTTTCTTTTATTAGAATGTTTTAAATTATTTACGTGAGATTTGTTTGTACTTTTTTAAAAAATTGGAGCTCTAGATGCAATTTTTTTATATTATTTTTTTATCTATTTGATGATCTAAAGATAAGGCTAAATTTATCATTTCACAATATTTTAATGGAGAAAATAGAGAGTAAAGACATTTTGTACAAAAAAAAATGTTAATTTGAGTGTCCAAATGTCAAAATTGAAACGATTGCACAAGAAGGCAAACGATAAGGATGATTTGCCAAAAAAAAAAAAAGGCAAACAATAGGACCGTTCTGCGCTAATTACCCATATTTCATAAAATTATTTAATGGAACGTGACGAAAAGGACCAACTCCTCGAGAAATGATTGAAATGAGGGTGTAAATGTCAAATTTAAAAACAAGAAGGACTATTTCAGCCATGAGGACAAACGAGAGGGATATTTTTTTGTTAATTACCCTATTTAAAAACCATTATTCTTCCTCCTAATTTTCTCCCATTACCGTTCTCCCTCTACAAAGTCTATTTCTCTTTCCACTATAGGTCATCCGCCTTCATTTCTCGCTGGAGTCTCAAGGTTAGTTTAATGATTTTGTTATGCTTTCATTATTTTTTTATAATTTATGAAAGAGTTGTAAGTGTGAGGTTTATGTTTTTTATTTTGTAAAGAATTCTGAAGATTTAAATGTTGTAGTGTAGTAATTAATCGTGTTTTCGGATTTGTCATTGAAGTATTGAATGAGAAAATATAGTTTGAAATTGTAAATATTTTTACTTCTGTTTTGAAATTGACCAAACCTTTTTGTTTGTGATAGATTGATTGCAATGATTCTGCTAAAAATGCTTAATTTTGTGAAATTGATTATTTTGACAATTTTTGCGCTAAATCGGTTGCTGTAATTTGATAATCCTCTATAAAGGTATTGCCCATGTTTATTGGAAATTAAAATCAGATTTTTAGTAAATTTTAATAAAAGTTGATGAAACATGTAGTTGAAAAATTATGGATCTCACGAAGTATGTAATTAAAATTAATTATTGATATTAATTTAGATTAAAATCTAAATTTTAATCCCTACTAAACAGGGACACTGCGTAATTTATAAACCTTACGGTAAATGTGTTTGGGGGAATATTAACCAAGATTACATGTTGAAGTTGAAACGTGAATATCGTAAAGAATTTGTATGGAAAATATATATAAATTGAAATCGCGATAATGTCGTCAATGACAGTAAAATATCTTGAAAGAAAGTTAAAATATCACGCAAGATAGTTATTGTCATTAACGACAATTACTTTCACTTTTTTATTTACTAGTCGTATGCCCGTACAATGTACGGGTTTAGGTATTTATAAGGTAATGTTAGTGTA
>CAIGRP010088623.1:0-23603 GCA_903798385.1 Fraxinus cuspidata
TTTCATAAAATTAGCTAAACGAACCCTAGATACCGCGTCCATGTCATGATGTCAAAGTTAAAAACAATAAAGTCCACAGGCTCTCTATTAATTTCATCTTTCTCTACATGGGTCCACTCCAACTTTGGAAAAAAGATGGGAGAGGAAATGTAAAGCAAGAAAAGCAGTTCCATTGACATACAAAGGCACGTGTTTGAGTTTGAGTAAAATCGATCGACACCTTATGCAGATCTACCGACAAGGATAAGAATCGTCTAAAAATCTCTTTCTTCTTGTTCCATAATTTATCATTACCAGCAGTGCTTTTGTTTGATTTTTTCTCTTAAAAATTGGAACATCTTCATGTTTGGTACGATATTTCGACATTGAAAAGTATTAAATAAAAAAAAAAAAGAATATTGTCCCATCGATGGTATTACATGTTTTGACAAGATTATGTTGATGTCGTAAACAATTTGATGCATATCCTCCTTCGACCCTCTTTAAGTAAAGAACGACAAAAGAAATGGTTTAATTTTTCCCATGCGTGCTTGTAAATTAAGATATATGCCACATATATCTCATTTTTTTCTCGATTTAAAGTTGCTGTGGATGACCTGAAAGTGCACGAATGGTGACCAACCATGTTGGCAAATGGAGGAAAAAAAAGAGAGCTTATTTGTGTTTTATACTAGTCGAACTAGATTTCAAGATTCACACCGATACACCAAGTCAAGCATTAACTTTGAATTGTAGATTTAAATGAGAAAAAGGAGAAGAAGCCAAAGTTAGTACTTCCAGTCAAGACCAACTGAGTTGATTTCTTGTAATTAAAATTTCTATGTTGACTAAGTTAAATTCAATACGAAAAGCTTGTAAGAAATTGTTCCATAAAAAATATTGAAGATGTCTGATTTCAAGACATTACAATTGTCTCAGGAGAAGAGAAGGCTTCTTAATTATGTGTCCAACAATTTGCCCTTCGCAATAAATTTTAAATCGTAACAGAACAAATTATTCTAAAGACACTTGAGTGTCTCGAAAATTAACCTCAATTGCAACCGCAAGAAAAAGAAACACGCAATAAATATGTAAGTACATGAAGTATGGAGGCATTCGATAACTTGATGACGATCTCATTCAACTAAAATGCCAATCGTTCAAGAATAAAAGAATCAATTCATGTATTAAATTGTTTTATAATAAAATGTCATTATAATTTATCAAGGTCAAATCAATCTATCTTATAAAGTGGGTTTCATCCATCCAAGTATAACTCTATCAGTTTTCAAGTCATTCTCTATCTTTCGATTGAACAAGTCAAATAAGTCGAACATATTAAGGGTTAATTTGGAATGTCTTTCAAATCTTTTGTTTTAAAATTTAATTTTTAAATCTTCTTATTTGGAAAGTGTTTTGATAGAAAACCACGTTCACCAACTTTCTCTAAAGGTTCTTCTATCTAGAAGAACACTTTCATAAAATTAGCTAAACGAACCATAAAAACAATAAAGTCCACAGCCTCCCTATTAATTTCATCTTTCTCTACATGGGTCCACTCCAACTTTGGAAAAAACATGGTGGAAATGTAGCAAGAAAAGTAGTTCCATCGAAATACAAAGGCACGTGTTTGAGTTTGAGTAAAATCGATCGACACCATAAGCAGACCTACCGACAAGCATAAGAATCTTCTAAAAATCTCTATCTTCTTGTTCCATAATTTATCATTGCCAGCAGTGCTTTTGTTTGATTTTTTCTCTTAAAAATTGGCACATCTTCATGTTTGGTACGATATTTCGACACTCGATTGAAAAGTATTAAATACATAAATAAAAAGCTAAAATATATTGTCCCATCGATAGTATTACATGTTTTGACTACATTTATGCAACACTGGCCTTCTTTTTTACAATATTATGTTGACGTTGCATATAATTTGATGCATATCTTCCTTCGACCCTCTTTAAGTAAAGAACGACAAAGGTTCCGTGCGTGCTTGTATGTAAATTAACACATGCCACAGATATCTCATTTTTTCTTTTTCGATTTAAAGTTGATGTGGATGACCTGAAAGTGCACGAATGGTGACCAACCATGTCGATGAAGGAAGAAAAAAAAACACTAATTAGGTAACAATCATAGTAGCCTTTAAATAATTACAAAAAGAAGGCGGAAGGCGTAAGCATGGCATAAATTACTAAATTAGTGTAATTAAATGAAATAGTTGAGTACTACGTAGGACGGTGGATTGACGTTATCATTACTAAATAAACATTATTATTACAAAGTTGAAATTTGTAGGGTTCTAAATTCTAATATCTTTAATCCTATTCGTCCACACAAACCGACCATCCCATTTATGCCCTTTATCCCTTCACTCGTTTTGTCCCAATGTGTTTGATTTTTACTTTGAAAACTCCATAGCAATAAACTAAATATTCAAAGCAAAATATCTAGGTGGGAGGGGAGAAGGTAGTTGGTTTGGTGACGAACTTCTTAATTGGTCCTCTGCCACACATTTTATTCAGAGTAATGATATTTATAATGAAAAATATTTATAGTCGTCATACGTGACATATACGTGATAGTTTATTATTTCATGCATGAATTTTATAGTTTTTTTTCTTTTTTTTATTATCTAATACATAAAATAACAAATTATCATATGTATGACACGTAAGACGACAAATGTAATTTTCAATAAGAATATCATTATCCATTCATTTACTATACTTAACTCGTTTGACCTCATTTTTTTTATATAAAAAATGCATTTTGAAATAGTGATTTTTTAAAGAATATTTGATTAAAAATAAAGAAAAAATTTGAATTTACGTGTATAATTACTTTATAAAAGAATATGTGATTGAAAATAAAAAAGAATTTTTGAAAAAATGGAGCCCGTCTTAATTTGTCATAATATTTTATTTACCATTCGGCAATAATTTGTTATAATATTTTATTTTATTTACTATGCATATCATTAGGTTAAACTAATAACTTCTTCGTCTTTGTTTAATTCTAAGCCTTTTTCCTCTCTAATCGTCATTAGAGGAAACTATTGGCATACAGAATCAGAAAAATGATTGAGAGTACATAGTACTTCCAAAATGCATTGATTTATTGTCATTTTTAATCAATAATTTTACTTGGACATAATTTTGTACAACTTTGTTTACAAAATTGCCAAGTGACGGCGCCAATTGGCAATTTTGTCATCCATTTTGTACAAAATTATGTACAAATAGCACTTCTCTTTTTTAATTGGAAAAACCAGCAAAACTTGTTTATTACGACTAATACTCATATGCTAATAGTAACATTATTTTAAGAAAAAAATAAAAAATTAAGCCCCATTTGACAACCATTAAAGCAATTTTTTTTTCTCAAACTCATTTTTAACGACACATTTTTACAATAAAATATTTTACTTTAAATTCAAAATTTTATACTATTTTTTAACTACACATCCCACAAAAAATTATGGTGTGTTCTCTTTGTATTTCAATTTTGTATTTTGAATTCATTTTGAGTTTTGTGTTTTGAGTGTCCATTTTGAGATTGTTGAAAATGTGTTCTTTTTGACATTTTGAAAAATTGTTTAGAAAACACCCAAAACGCATTTTGAAAATTTTGACTAAATGTGTTCTTTTTGGTATTTTAAAAAATGGTGTTTTGAAAATTTTGGCTTGATTATAACTGAAAATACAAAAAACGACAAATTGTCATTTTTTGTTTTTTTTATAAATTTTTAACTTGTTTTCAAAAACGCATTTTCGAAAATAGGAAAGAGAACGCGTTTTCACTATTTTAAAAAATCGAAAACTAAAAAACGACTTGAAAATAGTAAAGAGAACAATAACACTTGAAAGAAGTTAACGAGTCATGTCTCATGTCATATTTTCATCATCCACGCTGGCATCAATTAAAACAGTTACCATCCAATAAGTAATGGACAATAATTGAACAAAATTCAAAGACTAATAGAAAGCTTGAAGAAGTGCGATCTCATTTAAGTTTGTAAATTGACTTTGGACTACAATAAGCGCCCATTTGGCTCCATTATTCTATCACTATTATGGGAATTTGATTTTGAAATAGTTAGTCTTTTAAAACTCATAAAAATAAAAATAAGAACCATACTTCATGTATAACATTGGATGACAACATCCTATTTGGTATCATCATATCCATCCATTTCAAAAAAATATTTTATACACCACATTGTAAGATTTTGACAACACATGTTGTCAATCAATGTTGTACACTTAAATTTATTCTTACTTTGTTTCTTTGCTCCTGTTTGATGGGATTAAAATATGATTTTTAGTAGATTTTAATAAAAAAATAATAAAATACGTGATTGAAAAGTTGTGGGATCTAGAAAACATGTGATTAAAATTGATTGTTGACTTTTATTCAGATTAAAAATTTGGATTTTAATGAATATCAAACATCAACCAAAGATAAACTCCGATTGGTGAATATAATTTACATATAAATAATATATAGCTATATATAGCATATGGTAGTCCCCCAAGAACAATCACCACTCACTCCTCGCCTCTCTTTCTTCTAAGTTCTATCTTCTGAAGGAGTTGATCAGAATGACAAAGGTACACCCAAACGCCACCGTTCCAGAGGCAGCGCCACCCTCTAGCAATGGTTCCTCGGCGGTGCTGACCGTGTGGAAGAAGTCGCTGCTATTTAACTGCGATGGTTTCACCGTGTTCGACGCCAAGGGTGACCTCGTCTTTCGAGTTGACAATTATATGTCCCATAATAAAACTCAAATTGTTCTCATGGACGCTTCCGGCAACTCTCTCCTCACTATTCGCCGTAAGGTACGTAATCGACTGCTCGTTTGTGCATACCAATTTTGAGATTCGTGTACTCGTTTTCAGTCTTTAACGAGTAATCCAAACCATTATGTGTACCAGAAACTGAGCTGGTTGGTGTTTGACGGAGAGACTGCAACGAATCCGAGGTTTTCGATGAAGAAAAATATCAACCTCCTGAATACAAAGTGTCTGGTTCACGTTAGCTCCCCGGCCGGAAAGCCAGAAGCGGCTCACGTGATTGAGGGATCCTACGTGCAGCGGTGCTGTGCCATGTACGATAAAAACCGACGGCAAGTGGCGGAGATCAAGCCAAAAGAGGCCGCCGTCAAAGGCGTAGCTTTCGGAATGGATGTATTCCGTCTAATCGTAGAGCCGGAATTTGATATGGCTATTTCAATGGCCATTGTGATCATCCTCGATCAGATGTTCGGATCTTCCACCATTTCCCGGCGGCGACGTCTGTGAATTTAATCCCGTCCAGAATTTTATCACCAAAATTCAAGATTTAATTTCGATTTGCATTTAGCTTGATCTTTTCATTTTTGACAAAAGATTAAAGCCCATAAGTAAATAATTTAGCATAGAAATAAGAAAAAAAAAAAAAAATTAATGGAGCGATTAACCATTTGCTATGTATTCTCGACTCCAAATCCTTGCACTTGTTTTATATTTTGCAGGAAGTAGTAGAAGTCGAACTTGATTGTGCTTGTTGAATTACTGCTATAATGAGCAGTTTCATGTAATTGTTCTTGGATCAATGTACACTTCCTTTTAGCTCTTGTTTGGTGTACTTCAATAGTTGATTAAAGTTCAAATAAAAATAATAATTAATTTTAATAATACATAGATCAATATTTTTTTTATCGATTTTTAACTATATTTTTATCAAATTTTATTAAAATTTACTAAAAAAATATTTACCTACACCAAACAAGGTCTTAAATGGAATTTGAATGTTATGTAGATTGTTCGTCTTTTAGCAATTGCCCAATTTCACATCATATTCCGTAATCTAGGGTTCGATTAATAGAGCTTCTATTTATTGTAAAAGTGTATCTTGAGAAAACTAATTTATGACATATTATTCTAAAATTCTTTTTTAGTCACATAAGTACTTTAGAAAATTATTTAAACATTTTAAAAAAGTAACTTTTTAATCTTAAAAATAACTTTTGACTTTTCTCAAAGCTTGCCAAATGTACCTTTAGGAAAGTTAAGATGCCCATTGAATGATATTAGAAATAGTTTTTATAAATCTTGATAAAAGTTATCGATTCCATGGTATGTGCGATTGGAAATGATTTTCAAGAAAAATAAATTTTTGGAAATGGAAATCAAACAAGAACATGGTTTCTAGAACATTTAATGTCCAAACATTTGCATAATAGGATATGTTGGTGACAGATTTGGCTCATGTTTGGTCTACATAAAAATTAAATTTTTTTATATATTTTGATAAAAAAAAAAACAGTAAAACATGTGGTTGAAAATTTGATAAAATATGTGGATTCCACGATATGTGTGATTAAAAATGAGTTTAAAGAAAAATAAATTTTAAACCTCTATTCGGTCCTATTTCTTAAAAGTCATTTTTCTCAAATTTATTTTTAACCGCATATCTCAAGATATCCACAATTTTTATCAGCTATTTAATCACAAATCTTATCAATTTTTATTAAAATCTACCAAGTATTTGATTTTTATCTAAATCAAATAGGAACTTAATGTCCAAAAAATTTGCGTAATGAAAAGAACAAAAGTACTGATTTTAACGTGTAAAAGTTTTTAAGTGAAAATCAGTCACAATATTGGAACCTGTCCATTAAAGAATCGTTTGTACATCACAATATAGCACAAAACAGATGGTGGTGGAATGATAAAAGTTAAGGAACTTAGAATCATAGACTTAATTTTTGAATTAATCTGATTAACTTTCACTTCTAAGGGCTCGTTTGACACGATATTTGCATGCTGTACAATAACTTTTTGAGAAAGCTACTTAATTTTTTTGTTTGAAAATTAATTTTTAAAAGATATTCTTATTTTCAAAATACTTTTAGAGGAAATCACATTTTTACAATTTAACGTGATTAAATCCCGGGTCAAACTAGGGCCAGGGACGGGCAGTCCCCCCCTCCAGGCGTCCCTGGTTTGACCCGGGACTTAATCCAGGACAACAAGCACGGCCCCTTATTCATTGTTGCAACTATTAATCATGACTTGGAATCCGAAGTGAATTAGTAGCATGTTAAAAATGTATATGAGAAACCCCAAAAAATACTCTCCCTCTCTCTCTCTCTGCATTTTAATTTTTAAAGTGGGATGATTTGCCATATGTTTGTAGTAGGCCTAGAAATAGATCCACACAATCTACGGGAGGCGAAAGTGGCGTGTTCAGGAGTTCTTACCACGATTGTTATAGGTTGTTTACTAATTCCATTCTTGAATGTCCCTGAAACTCAAAATGTTACATTCAATATCTGTCTTGCTGTTATCCTCTCTGGGACAGCTTCTCCATTGCTAGCTCGCCTAATAACTGATCTCAAGATTGGGAAGTCGGATATTGGGCGTTTTGTTGTATCTGCTGGAGTACACTGTGACTTAATATCAACACTCCTAATCTGCATTGGGTTTATAATATTTGATCCCTTTAACAATTTCTTTTTTAGGTACTCGAAGAGCATTCTAAGAATGACTTCATGACTTATAGTAATTGAAACAGTCTTAGCAGCCAAGGTGACTCCCCTGCTTATGAATTGGGTGAATCGCAAAAATCCTGATGGAAAATCCATGAAAGGTTCACATCTAGTTGTTTCAGTGGCATTTGTAAGGTTTGTTGCTTTTCGCCTGTTTTTGGGGACTATAATAGTGTATTGAGTGCAAGAGGCTGGATTGTTTATGCCTAGAGAAGGAAGAATAGCAGAAATGATGATCAGTAAAGTGAACTAATTCTTTGCCACTATTTTCTATCCTCTTTTCTTCTTCTGGGTAGGCACAGAAGCTCCATTGTCTTATTTTGGGACTGGCCATATAGGAACATGGGCAAAATTATTTTTCCTTTAACTGATTGCCACTATTGGAAAGGTTCTTGGATCTGTGGTTTCTGGGGTGATGTTAGGTTTTCATTGGCAAGAATCAATGGAAATTGGATTTCTGCTNCTCCATTGTCTTATTTTGGGACTGGCCATATAGGAACATGGGCAAAATTATTTTTCCTTTAACTGATTGCCACTATTGGAAAGGTTCTTGGATCTGTGGTTTCTGGGGT
The DNA here is from genome assembly GCA_903798385.1 of Fraxinus cuspidata. NCBI lineage: Eukaryota > Viridiplantae > Streptophyta > Magnoliopsida > Lamiales > Oleaceae > Fraxinus > Fraxinus cuspidata. The sequence continues at coordinate 8,089 of CAIGRP010088623.1, forward strand.
GATGTTAGGTTTTCATTGGCAAGAATCAATGGAAATTGGATTTCTGCTCAAAATTAAGGGTCATTTCCAGGTCTACCTGGCTATTATTGCCTCGAATGTAAGCCTCTCCGCTCGTGTTTGGTATGCAATACCGAACAGGAATTGGCATTATAATGTCTTCTTTAATACTGTTTAGTATTGTTCAATCCACATGCAAGCTGTCAAACTAATTGTCTATAATTTTCTTGATGGAATGCAGATGAAGCTTACAAGTATCTCCACGAGCATTTCCATGGTATTTGTAACCTTGCTTACCATTGTCAGCATACATGGGTCACAAATTGTTTCATCAGCTACAAATTTCATGGAGATTTCTCGAGGGCAAGTAGACCCAGATATCATGGTTTTTCTGACTGATGTAATAGAATTAACAGATAGGATAGCAGCTACATTAACACACAGTGAGGGTGCCGATGGCTTGACCGTGACTGATCTAACCGTTGTTGGAATGAGAGAGCAAATAACAAATGCAGTCAATGATTACCTGAATAAGGATGGAGATGGAATTAATGTTAGGCGAATGCTTGCTCTTTCCACTATGAATAGCATGCAGCAAGATATCTGCATTTTGGCTGAGGATCTTATGGTTTCGTTGATAGTATTGCCATTTCACAAGCAACAGGAAGCAGGAGGAAGACTTAATATCGCTCTTTCAGGGTTTCGACATGTTAATCACTAGGTATGGATATAATGAAGTGTGTGTTCAGTACGCAATATTAGATTGTTAGAATGTAATATTTTGTAATCCACCTTATTGAACATACGTAATATAATGCTGTACGTAATCATGTTTAGAAAGTATATAATGATGGATGTTAAAGGGTCGGAACAAGCATACCTTAATGGTAACATCTTCGTTGTTGTTGTTGTTCAACAGGTTCTTCGCAATGCCCCGTGCTCGGTAGGAATAATAGTAGATCGGGGTCTTGGAACAACAACAATCTCAAGAACCTCAATAGCCCTCTATGCAGCAGTTATTTTCATTGGTGGGAAAGACGATCGGGAGGCTCTTGCCTATGCTGGACGTGTAGCGTGCCATCCTGGAGTGAATTTGACAGTCATAATGTTCCTTTTGGAGGCCAGTGGAGATACTGTTTCATCAAGAATCACTATAGCAAAAGCTAATACAGTTGAGTACCAAGAGGAGATGAAACTTGACGATGAATGCTTTGCTGAGTTTTATGACAGGCATGTGGCTGGAGGAGATGTAGCTTACATGGAAAAGTACCTTATTAATTCCAGCCAGACATTTTCGACGCTAAGTTCACTTGAAGGGCAATATGGGCTTATCATTGTGGGTCGAGGAGGAAGAGTCAACTTGGTTTTAACGGTAGGGATGAATGATTGGGAGGAGTGCCCAGAGCTCGGCCCATACTTCTCTTCATGCCCTTATTTCATGCCTTTTGAAGTTTTAGTCATTTCATCACTAAAACTCTTTACATTGATCCTTATTCAAATATCCAACATCTTGCACTCCAAATCAAACTCCAAGAGGTAATTTTAGTACAACTCATCACTTTATGTGATGAGGATAGGGATTTCAGATGGTTTAATCCTTTTAGAATTCAACCACCAACATCTATAAATGCAGAATCAAGGTTCATTATTCAAGTACGTTTACATAATTTTCAGTTCTCGGCCTTACGTATAATTTTTCTCTCTAATTTAAGAATCGGATGAACGATGATAACACACCTCGACGCCTTTATTTTAGGCATCAGATGGTCAATTCCACCTACTTCCCGTCACCAATAGAGATCTTATTCGTACTCATTCCTTATCCTCGAGCTCGAGATTATACCAGTTCAGATTTTGGTAGTATCAGGGCCCATTGTTGTCAACGGTTAAAAAAAAATTGGTTAAAATCTTGATTGAAATGGTTGCCAGACGGTTTGAATTTTTGTGCACAATATTTTCTTAGGAGCCAAACGAATGAAAAAGGAAGAAATGAGAAGAACAAAAAAAAAAAAAAGTAGTCAGGTCCGGGGACGGGGTCAGCCGGGTAATGGGCCGCAGCCGAATGGGTGAGTGTCACGTGTTTACCAAGTTCAAAATTCAAAACTAGAGGGGAGAACACGTGCCACCCAGGAGCCGTTACAGAGAGGAAGAAAAGGCCGTTGAAAACAGACGCTCTCTCCAATTCCAAGGATTTGCCATAAAAGTATAAAAGCATCCTCCATTTCTTCATAATCAATACAAACCCGTAGAATTCCTGTAGGATTTTTGGTTGATTTCTTCGAGAATCAAAGGGAATACAGAATGGAAAAGTACGAGAAATTGGAGAAGGTTGGAGAAGGGACGTATGGGAAGGTATACAAGGCTAAGGACAAGGCGACTGGGCAGCTTGTTGCCCTAAAGAAAACCCGTCTCGAGATGGACGAGGAGGGCGTTCCCCCTACCGCCCTACGCGAGGTCTCTCTCCTTCAGATGCTCTCTCATTCTCTCTATGTGGTGCGACTTCTCTGTGTCGAGCACGTTGATAAGAATGGCAAACCTGTTCTCTATCTCGTGTTCGAGTATCTTGATACTGATCTCAAGAAGTTTATTGACACTTACCGTAAAGGCCCTAACCCTGGGCCAATGCCGCCCACTCTCATCCAGAGTTTCCTTTACCAGTTATGCAAGGGGGTGGCGCACTGCCACAGTCATGGTGTCCTCCATCGGGATCTCAAACCCCAGAATCTACTTGTTGATAAGGAAAAAGGGATCCTCAAGATTGCGGATCTTGGGTTAGGCAGGGCTTTTACTGTTCCCCTCAAGAGTTATACCCATGAGGTACGTACATTTTTTCTTTAATCGAGTTTCCCTATGATTGATGAATAGATTAGCATAATTCACTTATCCAATCCCTTTTTCCTTTATTTTACCTCCCTCTTTTATTTTTGAGAATGTGTAGATAGTTACTCTCTGGTACAGAGCGCCTGAGGTTCTTCTGGGATCCACTCATTACTCTACGGCTGTTGATATGTGGTCCGTTGGCTGTATTTTTGGTGAGAACAGAATTCTTCCACTGAATAAAAGATATATTGGGCTGTATTTCACCACTTTGTTGTTAAAATATTAGATACTCTCTTTAAATTCTTAAAGAAGCATATTTGTTGAATAGATGAAAGTAATAGAATACCCTGTTGTTAATTCTGTTTTTCATTACAGTAGTTTTTGTACAGGTCTCAGCCATTTAGAGGCTGTTCTCTTTATGTTTCAGTTTTGTATTTTGAGTTTTGAATTCATTTTGGGTTTTGTGTTTTGTGTGTCATTTTGAGATCGTTGAAAATTTGTTTTTTTTTGGCATTTTGAAAAATTGTTTTGAAAACACCCAAAACTCCATTTGAAAATTTTGACTTGATTATAATTGAAAACACCCAAAAGTTCTTTGTAAATTTTTAACTTGTTTTCAAAAACGCGTTTTCGAAAATGGGAAAGAATGCGTTTTCATTGTTTTGGAAAATCGAAAATAGAAAACGGCTTGAAAAATGATAAAGAGAACGTGCCCTTAGTAGTTCGAGGATCACACTCTTGAATAATCGAATAACTTGCGTTTTTTGGCCTTTTGCAGCTGAGATGGGAAGAAGACAAGCTTTATTTCCTGGTGATTCTGAGTTCCAGCAACTGCTTCACATATTCAGGTAAACTTGCATCCCTACTGTTGGATTAATCGATGGTTATGCAGAGTCTTCTGCTTCATGATTGGCGATATTATATTTTACGTCTCAGGATTAGTGGTTGAATCAGCTCTTTCCCCATTGTATTTCTTTGGACTTCGACTGTCAGAAAGTTCTGGTTTATTCTAGGTTAAGCAAATTACTGAACATAAATTTGAGATATGGTTCTTATTTGCTTAGGTAAACTTTAAAGTGCTAAACTATTAAACTAGTATTAGACTGAGTTTTTGGTACAATCAGTATTTTATAGCTTTTGTTTGTAAATTAGGATGGCAAAATATTATAGTTATGCTGTGGTTGAAGACTGAATTTCAAAAAATATGTGGTCTCATCTCCACCTGCTGAGGTATTTCAACTTAAAGCAGTCAAAACATCTCACCTCCTCCTGTAACGGGAATTTTCTCAAGGTCTTTGGTTAAAAAATGAAATTGCCTACCTGTTAAGAGACTTGTTGAAGAACTTATTTTAAATAAATGGATTTCTCCCATTTATAAAAGCATGAGCTTTTGGACGAGGTGGTTCAACATCTATGATGGCTAGATACATGAAATGTTGCGATTACCTGTTTTATTTGCTTTAGACTTTATTTTTAAAGGTAAGGGGAATTATGTGGTTTCGGGCTATACTGCTACTAGTTCTTCCTAAGTTTTATAGATCGTTCATGTTTGGTTTGCATTTCTGTGTATGCTGATACAAGCAAGTTTAGAGAAGCTAGTCTAGTAGAGATACACATGATAGTAACTGGGTTGCCTCTTTCCAGATGTTAAGATTCTTTCTGGAGGACCATGTTTATTGTTTTTAAGGGTATCTTCAATATCTGATGCATTGTATATGTTCATCGCAGTGAGAGATTTCAGTCGTGCATGGACAGACATATCTGTCCGGGATTTATATTGTTCGCACAAGTTATTTAAAGAAGGGATTTATTGTTCTGTTCAATTGAAAAAAAAAAAAAAAAACTCAGTAGTTGATTTTTAATATTTTCTTTTTCACATGGACATTCATAATCAAGATTCAATTAGGCCATTGTATCCAATTTATGGATGTCACTTGTTGCTTAATTTGTGAGCATGACATATTTCTTCTCACAAATTACTAAGACTTGTTCATCATGGAAGGTTGCTGGGAACGCCAACAGAGAAACAGTGGCCCGGAGTTAGTTCACTGAGGGATTGGCATGTGTATCCACAATGGGAACCTCAGAACTTGGCTCGTTCTGTTCCATCACTGGGACCTGATGGAGTTGACCTTCTATTGGTAAGTTTTTATTCTCAGGCTTGTGTTTATATAATAACTAAGTTTGCGGTGACTTCTCGTGCTGTAATAAGCCTATGTACATAACAATTTTTTGCAGTCAAGTTCCGGTTTAGACGGATAATAGTTTTATAGTGCTACTGTCATAACAAAAAGCACGACTATCTTTTATGTGTCTTGAAGGAAAATTTTGAATTATCAGTAGATGTATCGTGATTATTACAGCATATGTATAGTCATTTTGTTTGCTGAAAATTGTGTGACTAATGTTATCTTTGAATGATGCAGAAAATGCTTAAATATGATCCGGCTGAAAGAATTTCTGCTAAAGCTGCTATGGATCACCCCTACTTCGATGGCTTGGATAAATCTCAATACTGAAGTCAATATTACCTTAGAAACGAAGGACGAAGCCACCATCGTTGAAGGACGTGTCATCATCTTGGTGATTTGAACTTTGTCGTGTAAACATTTTCAACTTATACATTGTATTTGTCTCATCAACAATGGAGTACTCTTGAAGAATTTATTTTATTCCAAGATTTTTAAAAGAAAAACTAGAAAATTTCGGTATTCTATGTGAAAAATTAAAGATCTTTGACTCTCTAAACATTCGATATATCATAGAATCAATGGATTTTAGGGGTGCGTTGATTCCCGTCTTACAATTCACTTAGGACATCTGCAATGCTAATATGGATTGTGTGGAAAAAAATTTCTCATGTCATCAAAATTGACTATGTTAAAATTAAATTTTATATCCTATTAGAAGTCCTTAATAGTTTCTCTCTCTTCTATTGAGTCTGTATTTGATGAATCATGTTACAACACAGTGGTTGATATAATGGCATAGCATTTCATCATTGAATTGTTTTGAACACAATTAGCATTTTCATTCAATCATATCTTGTTAATTAATATTATGTCATTTCATGTGTTAACCACTTTCTATCAAAGTGGTATAATCCGTATTTGATTTGGATACAAATTAGATTTCAATAATAGACTAATAGTTGGTGAAATATATGATTGAAAAGCTGATTAGAATTGTGGTTTCCATAAATGCGTGGTTCGAAACGAATTTGAGGGAAAATAAGTTTTAAAAAATGGTGATCAAATAGATGCTAACTTTAGATAAAATTTGAACTTAAGCATCTATATTCTATTTGACAGATAAATTGTACTCACGTAAACTAAGACCCTGTAAAAGAATAATAATGCTCTCAGAACTTGCTTCAAGTTCAATACAAAACTCAAGCTCCTGCATTTAATTAAATTAGATTTGAAGTCATGATCAATTAGAAGCTTCCCGATGTACCAAATCTAATCCTAGTATAATATGATTCTCGTAAGGAAAAAGTTATAAGTACAGAAATTTTTTATCGAATTCATACATAAGCTGACGTTGGCAGAATCTGATTCGCAAGTTTTCTTTTGGTTTATTTTTTCATCTTCCAATAATTTCACGTCAAAATTTTCTGTAATTGTAGCATGATTGTTCCCTATGGCTCAATCCTTGTTTGCTGGTCCACTAAAATTAATTGGGTAGAAGTGCAAGATACCAAACTCCCTAGTAATGTGAAACACATAAGCTGGTTGCTTACGTGGGTCAAAATCAACGTCGTAAGACACTCAACACGCCAAGTCCATCAGCATCAATAAATGTGCCGACTCTATTAACCAAAATATAATGCATATCTCATACAGATCTTCTAAATTAAAAAATAATTGCTCAAACGAGAAAATTATAGTGGGGCTCTTCAACTTATGTCTAATGTGGTAAATAGGTCCATGTCTTTCTCCATCTTTAATTTATAGTAACATTCTTTCCTCCTATCTCTACTCCTAAATTGCTACCCCAAAGTAGTGAAAATGGGTGAAGAAACAATATGGAAGGGGATAATATATGGAAAAACAAATATAGAGGCATAGAGCGAATATAAAGAGTTGGAGTTAAACACATGTTGAGTAGCTCAAGTTTTGATTTATTGTTTCATTAACCGCTCAAAAAGTTGTTCAAGTTGACTATTGTTGATACACTAAAGTTGATGTGACAATTCACCATCAACTTAAGAGGAACTTGATGAAATTAAAAAAGTGTTCTTGCTGAAATAATTGTGAAATATATGTAATCTTCATTAAGTGGTGTTTTGTGAAGTGTTACAAACATAAGCTTGGCTCCTCCCTTCTAGTTGGGCACTTGCTTCATTATATAGGCCTCGAGACAAGAGCTTGGCGTTCTTTGTCTTGTTAAGTTACGGTATATGTCTTCAAGATACGTGTCACCGTCCCATTCGAATGAATCTTGTTGGTTGAGGAGTTCGACAAGGTTAAACCATCATTGCACCTAGATCATAGTTTGTGATTTAGGTTATCACTGCCTGCAATCTAGACAATCATTACTTTCTCCTAATTCATTATTGACATAAAGGGTTACATTTTTCCGTCTCTGATTGATTGAAATGGGTGGCGTTGATCCAGTGGGAAACATTCCTCCAATTTACTCATGATAATGTTTTCAAATGACAAGTTTGGCTGTTCTGATGGAGTAAGTCCATAGGTTTAACCTCACATGATATGCACATATTTTAGTAATTAAGCTTCTTTAATTAATTCGGAGTGAGTCCACACTTTGTCCAAGGCGACGTCTTAAGATTGGACACCAACAACTATTGTGTAATTTTTTAACTAGTCGAATAGATGAAATCATGAAAATCAATCGACAACGAGACCAAATTAAAAGTTAAATATTCAAGTGTGACAAAGTAAAGATTGAAACCTACATTTTACAGTTAGCCTAACTTGAAAACCTTAACTTAAATTCTTCTATCTTGAAAGCACAAGTAATTAATTGCAATAAATAAAAATGTACAACCACCTCACGCTCATCTAATTTTCTTTAAGATGACATGCCACGCCACCCAAAAGTCTCTGTTCATATTACTCTCATCACATCGGTATACATCTCTATCGAATTACCACCTAATTTTTGAAATCCTGTTCATCACAAGTCATAGTTTTTGGGAAAAATATAGCAGTATTATTTAATGGGATCTGTATGTTAATCACCTACCTGGTCCCTAAGATCCCGTGAACTATTCAATTTAGGCAGAAGAGTTGCTGTTAGTTTGTTCGATTCTTAAGCAGAATTTATATAGGTTGTTGATAGCTTCTAGAATTTTGTCTACAGTCTGTCTAGTGTTTATAGGGAGAGATCCTGAAATTTTTTAACACTGCTGCACCAATTTTGTTGTTATAATTCCACGCGATTTGTGTAGCAGCAGCAGAAAGGAATAAGTGTGTTAATGGAGGTGGAATCATCGAAGCAAGAGGAGAACAAGACGATGATGGCTCAGAACGTTCGCAAACCGAACAAAAAACGTAGAAGAAGAATCATATGTCTGGTGGTGATATCAGTGATTTTAGCTTTAGCCCTAATTTTCACGATTCTAGGGCTCACAGTATTCAAGGCCAAGCGTCCCGTCACCGCCGTCAATTCCGTCTCTGTTTCCGATCTAGATTTCTCATTCGACATAGCCAGGCTCAGGGTTCACTTGAACGTGACCATCGACGCCAGCGTCGCCGTGAAGAACCCTAATAGAGTGGGATTCAAGTACAAAAACAGCACGGCTTTGTTGAAATACAGAGGCGACGTGGTGGGTGAAGTCCCAATTCCGGCCGGAAAAATTGACGCCCGTGACTCGACGATCATGAACTTGACGCTGACACTTATGGCGGATCGGGTGCTGGCCAACTCCAATTTGTACTCCGACATGTTGTCTGGTACATTGCCTCTCCAGACTTACACGAGAATTGCTGGAAAAGTGCGCATATTGTTCAATATTCACGTTGTCTCCTACACCACTTGTGATTTGGAAATTAGTATTTCCAGTAGGAATGTTACTAAACAGCAGTGTCACTATAAGACCAAATTATAGTCTATACACAATCTGTCAATGAAGAGAAGAGAAGAGAAGGTATGTGTGAAGAAGGATTCATCCAAATTTATTGGGAACCAGGCTTATTTTCTTCTTGTCTTGAATTTGATTTTATATTATAGATGAAGCTTCTACTTAGTAGATAGATGTAAGCTATTTTTTTTTTTTTTTTCCTGTTAATATATGAAATTATTATTTAGTGAATTTGGATCTTGTATTTAAAGAGGGGAATGCTCAGTTTGTGAACATGTTTGATGATTTCCACAACACACTCGAAGTGGCAAAAATCAAGGACCATTTGGCTGGGTTTTTGTTTTTGCTTCTTATAGATTCCATTAAAAGTTCTTTTAGTAAGACAAAACAGTTTCAGAAAATTATCCAAACATTTCAAAAGCAATTTCTTAGTTTTGGAAACAACTTTTCGAAAGCTAAAAAAAAATTATGCTTTTGATATATAGTGTTGGTCCTAGATAAACATATTTAAAGATTGTTTGAGTTTGTTTTGTGAAAAGCCGTAAAAAAAGGGTTAAAAAAAACATAAGATTTTTTTTTATCAAAGGCTCCGAAGGTTCCGCGACTATTTCTAACGCCCAATCCCCCATTGAGCATCCCTAAGGATATTAAATCGGGCAAGGATAAGTTCAGCACAAAATCTATAATAAGGGATTCAAATGAAACCCTTTATCCCGAATACACCTCCCTTATAAGCAATCACTTACAAAGAATATGTATTACTTTTCAAGACTCTCTAAACAACAATCTCACAAAGAAATAGCTCAATGATCATCACGTTGATGACCAAAAATTACAGAAATTTTTTTACCAAGACAGAGAGAAAGATGAATAGCCCGTATTCATTCAACCTTAGAAGCACATGTGCTTCCTTTAATATGAGATAAGCCCATATCGTGCATCCAATAGTATGAAATATTCCAAGTGTCAAGTATATGGTGAAGATTCATCCAATTACAAGAATCGTACATTTATTAGATCAATACATATAGTTGGATCGGCTAAATGGGCTTATTTTATTTTACTTGACCATAAGTCATTTGGGCCATAAAAAATGTAGCAACCCGTCTTCACAATCTCCACCTTTGCTGCATTTTTTAGACTATATATAATGGATTCGAACTCTATCTTAGATCACTTGCTCTTATTAATCTGTTAGAAAACAAAAAAAAAATAATTAGTTTCAAGATTTAGTAATTTTAAAGAATCCTAAAATTTATTCAAATGTATTACCTTTGTGCCTACATTAGCTGGATTAACCTTAATAGGTTTTTAACAAGTTTTATATCACATTTTTCAATTATATCCTTAATGAAATGAACTTAACATCTATGTGTTTAATTCTATCATGAAACGTAGGATTTTTACACAAGAAATAACATTTTGATTATCTGAACAAAGCTCCACCTTATTTTCTACAAATCCTAATTCATTTAATAATCATTTCAACCAAACACCTTCTTTTACAGTCTCTCTCTGTGGCAGCAATATATTCAGCATTAGTAGAAGATAGAACAATTAATTTTTGAAGCTGAGATTTCCAATTAATACACTTATTATTTATCAAATAAAAATATGCAGAAGTAGATTTTCTATTATTAAAATTTCCAACAAAATCAAAATCAAAATATCCTTTTAAATTAAGTCCATTTTTATCAATTTTAAACATAAATCCGAATTTCTGAGTACCCTTTAGATATCTGATTAAATTTTTCATAGCTTGTCATTGAAGCTCGCTTGAATTACCCATAAATCTGCTCAGAGCACTTACAGCAAAATCCATATCATGTTTAGAGCATATCATAATATACATAACAAAACCTACTACTTTAGCATAAGGCACATTAACCATTCTATTAAACTCATCTTCGCTTTTTGATGAATGAATAACTTCACACAGGAAAATAAATGCAAACTAACAAGTTTAGATTTATGAAGTGAAAATTTTTTAATAACCTTTTCAATGTAAGTTTCTTGTGTTAAAAAATAATTTTCCATTCGTTCTAACTCTTTTTATTTCAATTCCTATTATCCTTCTAGCAGGTCCTAAATCCTTCATTTCAGATTCAGACTTAAGTTTTTCTTTAAAAACATTAACAACAACTTTATCATGACCAATTATAAGTATATCATCAACATATAGAAGTAAATAGAAAAATTCAAAATTTTCAACACATTTAAAGTAGAAACATGGATCATAATCTGATTTTTTAAAACCAATACTTTGTATAAAAGAGTCAAACCTCATATACCATTGCCTAGGGGCCTGTTGCAGACCATACAAAGATTTTTTCAAAAGACACACTAAGTTTTTTCTCATGCTTTCAAAATCTTTTGGTTGGGTCATGTATATAGTTTCATCTAAAGTATCATAAACAAAATCTATTTTCACATCAAATTGTTCTAATTATAAGTCGAATTGTGCTACTAAAGCAAATAGAGCTCTAATAGAAGTGTATTTCACAACAGGTGAAAATATGTCAGTATAGTTTATTCCTTCTCTTTGTGTAAAACTCTTAGCTACTAGTCCTGCATTATATATTTTATCACCAGATGTCATATCACCTTCCTTAATTTTGTAAACTCATTTACAGTCAACCAATTTGCAATCACTAAGTTTTTCTACGGGATTCCAAGTCTGGTTCTTATATAAAGAATCAATTCATCTTGCATTGCAACAAGCCACCTAGCAGAATCTTTATAAGATACTGCCTCTTCATAAGAGGTTGGTTTAAAATTTAAAGTCTCAGGTTCATATTGTTCGAACGCATTAGCTGCATACAAAAACCTAGAGGAAGGCCTTATTGTCTTCTCCCTCTATCCCTAGCAAGTTAGTAATCTTGCAAATTAGAAGTAGCATCAAGAACTTGATCATCTCTCAAGTTCTGATCAGTTGTAGTTTGTAGTTCTTCTTGATGTTTCTCCACCTCAATCTGAGTCTGATTTTCATTATTCTGAATAAATATCTTCCAGTTTTTAAAGGTTATAAAAGTATCAAATTTATTCTTCAATAAAAGAATCTAAGTTTTCCTTGAGAAATAATCTATAATAAGAAGATAATATCTATGGCCAGAGGCTGTAGATACAGGTGCAGTTCCCCATAGATCACTATGAATATAATCAAATATATTTAATGATTTATGAACCCCTATCCTAAATGACAACCTGTTTTGTTTCACAAAGATACAATATTCACAAAATTTCAGCTTATGAACATTGTCCTTCCCAAATATTTCTTCTTTTGAAAGAAGTTTTATGCCTTTTCACCATAATTCTGATTTGTCAGATTGAGACACTAAGCTCACAACATTATTTGGGAAAATACATTCAGCATTTATTACATAGATACCACTATATTTTGGTGCACTGAAAATGAGATTCTGATATTTGATTATATTTGTAAAGTCATTTCTAATTTCAATTTGGCAATTTTCATCATCTAGAACACCTATGGAAATAAGGTTTCTTTTCAAGGTAGGAACATATCTATGTTTCAGAAGTATTAACTGCTTATTTTCAAATTTTAAAACAATATTCCCAATGCCTTTAACTTCACGAGTCCTAGCTTTACAAAACCTTCAATCAGGTTAGAAAAATCAAAGAACCATTTGAGATTGTGACTCATATGAAAATAACAACCTGAATCAAGAACCCAATCTTGATTTGTTCTTTCATAAGAGGACACATAAGCTGCACCAATATTGGCTTCTGCTTCTTTATAAGAAACAACAATGGTTGAAGAGTTATTACCTTGATTGGACTCATTCATTTGATCATTAGCCCTTTTAAAACAGTCTTTTATAAGATGGCTTGATTTTCCACAATAGTAGCATTTTCTATTTTTATCATTTGCTTTATAAGTTTTCTTGCCCTTTCCTTTGTTATTTCCTCATTTCTTCTTAGCAAAATTCTTGTTTTTATTATGATTGGCCTCACTAAAATTGCTAAGACTTTTAGATTGAGATTTCTCAATATGAAGAACTTCTCTATGTTCTGATTTTAATTCCAGCTCTCTATTCTTTAGAGAAGTATGAATTATAACAACAGTTAGGTCATCGCTACCATATTCTATGGAATTCTTAATATCCTTATATCTACACCTAAAGCATTAAGTAGACCAACTACTTTCTGATCATCTGAGATTTTCTCACCACAGTTTATAAGATCTTGAACGATCTTATTAAACTTGTCCATATTCTCTTCTAAGTCAGCACTGCGATCAAACTAATGACTAAAAAATTGTTTCCACGGAAAACATTTGTTTGGTAGAGTCTTAGTCAGGTACCGTTTTTCAAAAGGCAGCCCATATCTCAGCAATAGTTTCAATATCTCCAACCTTTCTGATTACGGAGTTAGATACGTGAAGGAATAATTTGCTCAAAGCTAATTCATCTTGTTCAGTTTTCCTTTCAAAATGAATATTTTCTGCCCAAAATTCATCTATAGCTTTACCACATTTTAATTGCAACATAAGTGCCCTCATTTTCTGTTGCCAGAGACTAAAGTCTCATTTGCCATCCCACATCTGAACATAAATCTTAGTGTTCATAGTGTGCAAAAGTGCAGTAACAGTACTCAAGAATTCAAAAGACAGGAAATGAAAGATATCAGAAAAATAAGATAGATATATCCCAGAACTTATGATAAAGAAAAGACAAAAAATCTTACAACTAATGTATGCACTCATATGTGTTTATACTCAATAAACAGTATGCATTTAGAAATATGCTAATTACATTCGTACCGTACAGATTGAAGCAGAATAAAACAACACACAGTTCAAGAATCAAAATATTGCAGTTTATACAAATGTAAATCTAATCCAAAAAATTCAATCAGTAATAGTTGTCACACAAAAAAAAAAAAAAAAACACTATTTCACAATAGAAACAATAAATGTGTATCGCTTATGGAGTTCCTTAAACAAAACCCTACTTCCCCCAGATTCTAATGATTCCTAGATAAAGGTAAATATAGGGGAATTTCCAGAAATCCAAATAAGACAATAACTGTTTTGAAGGAATAAAAAGGATAGTTTAGATATTTATTACAAGAACTGCAAGATCGTAGATATACTCACAAAAATACCAGAGACCAGCTTCAAAATCAGATCAAATGATTTCTTGATCAAAAAACAGTTATAAATCTTTGCATATCTAAAGCCCCTTTTTATTTTTTAAAAAAATATACAAGCATCTGATTGTTTTGAAAAATTTAACAAGCTTTGATACCATTGTTGGTCCCAGATAAAAATATTGAAAGATTGTTTGAGTTTGTTTTGTGGAAAGCCGTAAAAAAGTTTTAAAATAACAAGAACAAAAGATTTTTCGTCCAAAGGGCAAGAAGGTTCAGCGACCGTTTCTAACGCATAATCCTCCGCTGAGCATTCCTAAAGATATTACTCGAATCCGTTATGAAGCCCCAAAATCGGGCAAGAACAAGTTCAATACAAAATTTGCAATAATGGATTCAATTGAAACCCTTATTCAGTCAACCCTAGAAGCACAAATGCTTCCTTTTATATGAGATGAGCTCATATCATGCATCCAACGATATGAAATATTTCAAGTGTGAAGCATCCGAAGAAAGCTTGTTTATATATATCAAAAATTACGTTTTCATCCAATTTCCAGAACCATTAATTTATTGGATCAAAACATATAGTTGGACCTGATAAATGAGCTTATTTTATTTTACTGGACCAGAAGTTATTTGGGCCATCAAAAATGTAGCGACCCATCTTCACAAGAATTGCAGATCTTGATTTATTGATGATGTTCTTTTAGTTTGTTCTATGAAAAACTTGTTTCATTGGATAGGGATTGTTCATAGCATAATTAAGCCTATCTTTGGTTTCAACAAAAAATTAAATATTTAGTAAATTTTGGTAAAAGTTGGTGAAATGTGTTGTTCATAAGTTGTGGATCCCATAAAATATGTTGTTAAAAATGAGTTTGGGAAAAATTGAGTTTTAAAAATTGAGGGCAAACATGGACAAAATGATAAATTTGGACAGAATTCGAAGAGAAGCAAATGAAAGGCTTGCATGAAAATTCCTGTAGATACATTAGTGAAGTTTAATTTTTTTATTTATTTCATATTTGGTAGAGAATTCTTTGTAGAAAGTGGAAAACAGATTATCAATTTACGATTGAAGATATTACTAAAACGTTGGATTTCACTAGCGAGAAAGCACCACATACATATACTGAAGTTTGTTACTATATCACCAGAAGCAGAGGTTTGACCTGTATCGGCCGGATATTTTACATTAGCAAATGCCATGGATGTTTTGATTCATTCACAGGACATGTAACCGTTTCAATTAAAATATGTCTGCACTTACAATAATTTCATTTCGTATAAACTCAACTAGGTTCAGGGGCGGACGCAGAATTTGAAAGTTAGGGGGGCACAATCGAACTTGCAAAGAAGTTGGGAGATTTTACAATTGAAAATTTACGTCTAAAAAAATCATACTCTATGTAATTTTGCATCCAAAAATTTATATGAAATATGACTTTTCAGATGTAAAATTTTGAATTTTTTGATGTCCTATTCCTATAAACTTTCCTAATAAAATGATGAAAATTACATTAAGAAATTTATA
>CAIGRP010088625.1:0-20687 GCA_903798385.1 Fraxinus cuspidata
ATGAATAGTGATCGGCAGATTGCCTCTTTTAAAAGAATGATGGATGTTGTTCATTGATTTAATAGAGCAAATGAGCGTTCAAGCTTTGCAAGGTTGAACCTTCTTCGATTAAATTATGTGATATTGTTTGCTTTATGATTTAAATTAGTTCAAAGTTACATTTCATAAAAATAATTTATAGTAGGATATTTTTAAGCAAATTCCAACGGTAGAGAATCAAATCAACCCCAAGAATGATACTAATTTTTGAAACTCTATCACCTCCATCAAACAAATACCTTTTTGAAAATGAAGCTAAGCTCTTCACAACTATTGTCTTGTCGAGTATGACTCGACAAGATCCTAGATATTCAGTCGTCGATGGTTGAGTTGTGCTCGACCAATTGGGTCATGATTACTAGAGCAAATATAATGTCGGTAAAATTCGATCGATTGGAGCTCGATGACGAGAGTCTGCTACTGGTCCAAGCACAAACGATTAAAAATTGTCATTCAAAAGAACATAAGCACTAGTCCATTCATTAAAAAAAAAAATTATGTAATAAATTGTTTCCACCAAATAAGATTATTCTCCACATGTTGTGTCTTGTTTCTTAATAAATTTTGTGATTCTTGTAAACCTATCTCTATAAATAAAAGAAAGAAATAGACATTCTTTCCTTCATCGATTTATTAAATATCCGCGTAGTATTCGTGCGAAACTCACAAGCGTACATGATCATTGACAAGTAATATATTTAGTGAGTTGAGAGTATTGTCTCTCAGAAAATAAGTTCAATTCAAGTTTACTAGTTGCATATGCAATTCGAATTATGTAACATAAAAGAGTTTTCGATTTGATTTATCCAAAATTAATCTAAAAAAACTGTAAAACTTTGATTTTTATCAAATTATGGATGATTGTATTGGATTTCGAATCTGCTTATTGCTATCTATTTCAATTTTCAATTATGAAGTTTAATCATATTCATGCGTTCATAATAATCTAGAAAGTTAATGTTTTTCAAAATAAATTAACTATATTCTACTCAAGATCCGAGTATATTCCTAACTTAAATTCGAATGATTAGAATGCATTAAATTTCAAATTATTAATATGATTGCACATTTAATAAATATTATTTCTAATATCTATTATACATATGTTCATTTTGATGCGTTCTAAACTTATTGTGAGTCTTAAAACCCTGCAACAAGCAACTAATTATCTAATTAGTGGCCAAACAATTAAATAATGCAAAGTGTATGTAAAATTAATCAAGAAACACAAGAAATAAACTAACCTGCTATTAATGTTTTCACCAGTTTTTCCTTCATTTCTTCCAATTTACCATTTTTCTCGAATTTTACCTAATAAAAAAAATTAATAATAAATTAAGCCATAAATATGATGATTAATGACAATTAATCACATTTAGTAGTCCAGATTAACTTTATTTTAAAAAATCGAATTAATAGTACCATCCTATTACTGAATTATTAAAATATTAAAAGAATTAAAAAATTTCTTAAAATTTCCAGAGAAATTTATGTCCACTCTTATATTTCTTCACTGTTAGCATAATTCAATACATGACAAACGCCATCAATTGTGGATTTAACATTTCGGATAAGAATTGAACTGTCGGCAAACAAAATCTATAATGATCATATCTACTATGAATATAATTGTTGTACATTTTCCCTTTGCAAGGGGATGAATTGTTGAATTTGTATTTTTTTTTATTTTGGCGAAAATTAATAAAAATGCGACGAGTACACAAATGGCACGTTTGCTTATTTCGTGGATAAAATTTGATGTGTCGTGGGTCGTGTCATGTTGCAATCGATGTGTTTAGAAAATCAAGTCATGTTGGATTTACTTAGGCTATGTTTGATAGCCTCTCATTTCCATGAAAAATGGAAACTCCATGGAAATGAGTGTTTGATGGTGTTTTTTTCCATGAAAAATCAATTCCCCCACCCACCCACACCCACCCACCCACCAATTCCTTTAAATCATGGAAACCATTTTCCCACCATTTAGTTGGAAAATGGTTTCCATGTTTGTTTGTTTTTTTTTTTTTTTTGGGAATAGACACAAATTTTATCATCAATTATAAAAAAAAAAAAAAAAATTTCCTTAATGGATAATTTTCATAAAAAAAAAGCTAAACGAACACCAAAAGATCCAAAATTTAAATTTTATCCACGTGAAAAATTATACCAATCAAATACAATTAATTGAAAATTTCAGGAAAAACAATTCTAGACAATTCAATTCTCTGGAATTCATTTTCTTTCCACCTAAATTCCACTCTTGCAATCAAACGGATCCTTAGTGGTGACTATTCAACCTAGCATGATACCCATATCATAGTTCCTTTTTTAGAGGGGTCGAGCTGATCTAATAAAGTAAATGGATATAGGAAGAAATGAAGCTATATCGAGGGAAAAGGAGATTTTTTTTTTCTTTTTGCCAATATTAACGACTAATGGCCACCTAATGATGCTTTATTGTTTTAATAAACAATGAACGGTTCTACTTTAATCACGTATGCATGCAAAACTAAGCTTTAATCATTTATCAATACAAGAATAAAGTGAAGAAGTCTACATTTTTTTAAATTTAATTTCGTAATAATTCCCCTCATGGTAAAGTATACTTTATACACAATATACAACATAAAGCAAGAAACCCAGTATAAAATTCGCACATACACTAGGTATTGGCCCATGCTATGCATTGATGATTAAGAAAAAAAGGGGTGATAGTTCAAATATAGAGTTTAGAACATATTTGAACATCTATTACAATGTATACTTTCAAATTCAAACTATTTCTCAATATTTTCTTTAATTTTTTGGATTATTGAAGCATGTGTTAAATTATAAGCAAATATGTAACACATTATACAAACCCTTTTTATTTATATTCGGCATGCTAAAATTATGGGTTATTGGAGCTACCCACTTCGATCAATTAACCAAGATTTCGACCTAATAAGAAATCAATGGTGCTCGAGCCCAGTTATTGTTCTTGGAAGAGCTTCCTGATGCTGTTTTTACCTTTTCCTTCAATGAAATTTGGACATAGAAGCGAATAAATGACGCAATTCGCAGAATTAAAAGTCTTTACACATTTTGCTTCAGATCTTGATTGAACTACTCAAAATCAATTGATAAAAGGTCAACGATTATGTGAATTGGTTAAGCAATCCCAATCAGCTCCTCTTAACGTGATGCGACCGGAAATGAAAGATGTGTAATAAAAATGCTATTAAGGTATCAGGTTTTTTCACCAAACAGTCCCCTTTGGTCCCCCACCTATCAAGTGAATTCGAAAAATCAAACCCCCTGAAGATAGGTCAGCCCAAGTATAGGGACCTGGGAGTTATGTTGAATGACTATTGAACAACTGTCAAAAAAAAGTGGAAGAAATGTCACTTTCCCTTTGAGTAACTCTTGGTTTTTGTCCTCTCTGATTAAACTTATGGAGTTCGTTCACCTACGTTCACCCCACTACTAAAACGAACCACGTCACCCTCTTGCTCTAGAAGTTTTTGGCCAATTAAAATCATTTATCTACATTTTGGTATCACAAATCATGGCGTTGATCAACATTGACTTCTAAAATATCATCAAACTTGATCACGAACAAGGCGTAATTTTCAGCTCGAGTTGTATGAGGCAAAAACTAACAAGCTTAAGTAAATAATTCAATTTATTTTTGTTAGATATATATCAGATATATCATTTGAAAGTAACAATTAAATTATATAAGGTGTCCGAATGAAAAAAAGTGCGGTATTTACGTGAGAAGTCGACTATTCGAATTGCATTCCTTGCGAATATTAAAAGAAAAAATTACTTCAAACCTTACCTCTGAAATCTCAATTTAAAAAATAGGGTATTAATAATTTTTTTTTATCAAAAATCAGGTACACACTTTTTGTGTTTCACCATTTTCACCACCTCGCTCCAATCCCACCTAACCCATATTCTTCAAAATCGAGATCTGTACGTCTGTACCCAATTTCTAAATTTCACCATTTTCAATTTTTAACCCACCCCACCCCACCCCACCCTACGCCATCGCACCCCACCCAGTCCCACCCAACCCATATTCTCAAAAAATTGAGATTTGAACTCACCCGCCGTCATTTTCTCAATCCGACCATTTCCACCATTTTGTCAAAGATGAAATGAAACAGCAAGGAGAAAAAACAAACTTTCATTCTGTTGAATTACAACAACTCAGCATGATTTTATTTGAGGGGGAGGTGTTGGTTTTTAGATTTAATCAAAAGAGGAAATTGAATTCTCTTTAGAGATTAAATCCAAATAGATTATAGATCTTAGATTCCTATGAGGTTATTAGATTTTATTTTTAAATCTTTACACACAAGAGTGAGATTATAACCTTAGAAGAGCTGTTAGTGGCCATTCATCTTTTTAACTAAAGCTTACTCTCTTAGATCTTGCCTCTTATTCTCTACTTTTAGGTTCTTCTATTTTGAGAAAAATGAAAGAATTTAGCTAACTCTAATATCTAGAGAAATGTGTCCATAAATGACATATTTATAATATTCAATTAGGATTTCATAATTCTATAATTTTCCTTAGACTTTTCCTTAGACTTTATTGTAGTAGGTCAATTAAATTTTACAACTATATTAGAGCCAAGAGAGGGACCTAATCGGATTCACATAACTTAAGCTCCAACATATGTTTTAATTGGGTCAAATCTTGATCAATTAAGACGTATCTATTAATCCTGACTTATTTTACCAAAATGTTTAAATTGCACTCTCGAGTTGAATGATAGTTATAGAAGCAAATCATGATCTAATAACAATATTCTCTGATCATCAAACCACAAGTCAACCCCGTTTAATCATCAATATGTTCAAATAGACAAAATGACCATTTTGCCCCTTCTAAAATGTATAGTCCTCTAAGTCCCATTTTCATAAGGCAAATCCATTGTGAACAATCACAACATAGAGTCCAACAATCCCATTGTTAGACTAATGGACTCGGGTTCAAATGCCTATAGAGAATGTCTCGGAGTGACGATCATCTTATCGTGATGATTAACTAATTTCTTTGTTGCAAGTATATGACCTCTAATTATTTCGCCTCAATTCCCTAAGTACCGAGATTGATCTTCCAGTTAAGACTTCACTTATTAGTATCTCAAAGAACTTGAACTAGTAATCAGAGGTACATTACTCTCTTAGAATTTAGGTGTCTCGTTCGATAATAGAGTAGAGTCTCATTTTGAATGGTCACAAATGAGTCATCTATGCGGTCATGTTCAATGTGCACCAAAACATACTATTATTCTTATTTACAAGATCTAGACAAATCTCAATAAAAACAATACAATTTTATCAACATAAAGCGTCCAACTTTATGTATCGATTGTGAAAGATATATTTGGATCACGTCACAAATTGTGTCTCATTATACTTGACCTATCAAGTATACAATTTATGACATCATGTATGATCGTGGAACTTTAGATTACATTACAAATTAAAACACTCAAATAATCGAATACTAATTCATAATGTTGTTTAACAAATATTATTAGAAGAGCATTAAACTAATAATCTACAACTTGCCCTTTAGAGTATATGTGACATATCAAGAATATACATCCTCCCAAGATGCCCATAAAAAATTCTAGCTGGTAAGTTCCTAGTAGACGGATCTGCAAGATTATTTGTTAATGCAATCTTGCTCGCTATCACATCTTCTCGATGAACAATTTGTATTTCCTCTCAATGTGCTTGTCACGCTGATGATTCCTTAGTTCTTAACCATTAACAACCGTCACACTATTCACAATAAAGTGTTATGGGTTTTACTGCCAAAAGCACCACATCAAGGTCCAAAGAAACTTCTTTAACCATACAACCTCTTTAGCAATTTTACAAGCAGCTACATATTCTGCCTCCATTGTGGAATCATCAATACTAGATTGCTTAATACTTCTTCATACCATATCTTTATCTCCCAGTGTAAATATTGAATCTAACTTGGACTTTCTAGAGTTACGATCAGATTGAAAATCAGAATCAGTACATCCAATAGGATTCAGTTCATGTCCTGAATAGACAACCATATAATCTCTCATTCTCCAAAGAAACTTTAGTATATACTTCACCGTTATCCAATGTTCTAGTCCTAAATTAGATTGATAATGACTAACAATAAACACAATATAACAAATATTCAATCTAGTGCAAAACATAACATGTATAAGGCTCCCTATAGCCGAAGCATAAGGAGCATTTTTCATATTATCTATCTTTGTTCGAGTTTTGGGAGAATGCTCCTTAGATTAATTTCATGTCTAAAGGAAATTTGTCCACTTTTGGAATTTCGCATTACAAATTTAGAAAATATCTTGTCAATGTATGAAGATTGAGATAATGTTACCCGCTTGTTTTCCATATATCGTAAGATAATACCCAAAACATAACCAGTGTTTCCCAAGTACTTCATATCAATTTCCATGACAACCATTTTTTTTATAGATGATAATATCCTCACATCATTTTCAATGAGTAGAATGTCCGCCATATAAAGAATCAGAAACACTACTTTAGTTCCTTGTATAATCTTATATACACGAAGCTCATCTAGATTTTGGTCAAAATCATAGGTTTTAATGGTTTGATCAATCTGACACACTGAGATTTGGACACTTGTTTAAGTCCATAAATGGACCTTCGCAACTTGTAAATTTTTATTTCATGGCCTTTTTTCACAAACCCCTCATGTTGCATCATGTAAATGGTCTCGTCAAGATGTCTACTTAAAAATGATAGTCTTTACGTCCGTGTACCAAACCTCATTATCATAATCAGCGACCATTGATAAAAGGATTTGAATAGATTTGAGCATGGCAATCGGTGAGAAAGTTTTCTCATAATCAATGCCTTATTTTTTGAGTAAAACCCTTGACCACTAGTCTTACTTAAAAGGTTTCAACCTTCCCATCTACTCCTCTTTTCCTTTTATATATCCACTTGCATCTTATAGGTTTGAACCTATTAGGTGCGCCACAAGATCCCAAACCTTGTTAGAATACATAAATTCATTCTCTGAGTTCGTGGCTTCCATGATTTTAAATCTACATTTTGCACTGCTTCCTTAAACGAAATGGAATTTTCCTTTTGTTTAGTAGAGACTGTATGATAAAACTATCCATAGAGCAAGTATTTAGAAGGTGGTCTCACAACCCTCCCACTACGAGTAATGGTTGGAGGTGCCTGATCGTCTCGTCTGACTAAAGGTCCTTTCTCTTTTCCACTGCCGGGTATTGTCTTTAATTGGGACCAACTTTCTCATTAATCCCATCGTAAGGGGCATGTGGGGTGGGAAAATGGGTGCCTCATTCTCTACTACCTTTGGTTCTGTTTGTCCATGAGGTTCTTGTAGGCACCAATTTTTAATTTACCTCATTAGCAACCCTTGGTTTAGTATGAGTTTTCAAGTTATGACTATTTGATTCTATGCGGAAATCTGGAACCGGGTTGTTTGAACCATGTTCTAACACCTCTTTCAATAGAATCTTACTAGTGGACTTATGTTCTTCTATATACTCATCATCTAAGAAGGTTGCATTGTACTAACAAATAGCTTCTTACCTAAAGGACTATAAAAGTAGTAGCCTTTTATTTTTTAGGATATCCTACAAGGTGACAAATCTCTAATCTTGATTTCATCTTATTCGTCTTTCCCTTTAGCACCTGTGACAGACACCTCCATATCCAAATGTGGTGTAAATTAGGCTAGTGCCCATTCCAATATAAGAGATGTCTTGAAAACTGACATAGATGGTACAAAATTCAAGATGAAATGGTTGTTTGTAGTGCATATCCCCAAAAGAAAATAGGTAATGAGAAATAACTCATTATTAATCTCACCATATCTAAAAGAGTTCGATTTTTTCTTTTCGAGAGACCATTTTGTTGGGAAGTCCTTAGTTTTCTCAATTAGGATAATATCCCATTATCCAGTAGATAGACTTTAAACTCTTGAGATAGATATTTGTTACTTCGATTAGATCGAAGGGCCTTGACACTCTTATCTAAATGTTCCTGAACCTTCATTCGAAACTCCTTGGATTTCTCCAAAGTCTCAAACATAAAGTATATATATATATATTCAAATCTAGACTAATTATCTATGAAGGCGATGAAGTATTCATATCCTGCTCCTTAGAACTGATGGGTCCACAAACATCAAATGTACTAATTCTAAAACTTCTTTGGCTCTTAGTCATTCAGCCTTAAAAGGCATCTTGGTCATCTTACCTTCTATACAAGATTTACAAGCTAACTCAATATGCTATAATGAGTAGTACAAGACAACCTCTTTCTTTTCTTAGCTGTAGTAGTTTTATATATAGCATCAATTATAAGACTTAAGACAAAGAGACTGTTAATCATATGACCTGAACATAGAACAGAATTATGTAACTTAATAGCCATCGTAGAACGAGTAACAAGTACCAAATAACTAACACGATATAAAAGCGCAACAGAAACTAAGTTCCATGTAAGTTCAGGAACATAATAATAATCATCCAGAATCAAATGTCTACAATTTTCAAAATATAAAGTAAAGGTGTCAACAACTTTGGCAGACTACTACTCCCGTGCTAACCCTTAAAGTGTACTCCTTTCCACTAAGACGCTGGTTACCTAGATCCCTTGCGAAGAAGTGCAAACGTGATTAGTTGCTCCAGAATCTACAATCCTTGTATTAGTATAATCAATCACGAAGCATGATTCGACGAATAAAACATTACCTTTATCTTATTTCCCCTTAGCTATATTATCTGGGCAATTTCTCTTCCAGTGATCCTTTTATCCACAAATAAAACATTTTCAATTCGATTTTCCATCGATACTAGTTTTCTTCCCTTTTGACTTGCCATTTTTCTTTTTGTTTGGCCTCTTTCTCTTATTCCCACATTTGTCACTAGAATACTTAGGATGAGAGGGTCTAGCAATCAAAACATCTCCACTTTTGGCCTTTAGAATAGATTTCGTGCTTTGGAGCTCTTTCATTAATTCCATCAAAGACATGTTCATTTTGTGTAGATTATAATTAACTTTGAATTGTGAGATCATCTCAGTGAGAGCCTTAAGTACCATGTCAATTTGTGTCTCGAAATCAACCTCAGCTCCTAAAACCTCTGCAATATTGAATGACAAATCTTGGTTAACATATGATCCCTTACTAATGTGTCTGGTTTCATGCATGTATTCATGATTACCCTAATGAAAGCTTGTCTAACTTGTCGGCTTTGATGTTCAAATATCTCTTAAAGTCTTTCTATCATGTCAACAACAATTTTCATATGCTGATTTTTTGTTGCAATATATTTGATATGGATGTCAAAATATAGCAACGGGTCATCTCATCAAAATAACACCCCTTTTTATATAAAGTTTTTTAAGATTTCATTGTGTCATCTTTAGGGGTCTCAAGATAATTTCAGCAATTTTTTTTTCAGCGGTAAGAAAAATATTAAGATTCATTTTCGAGTCAATGTAATCTTCTCCTACAAGTTCTTTAATTATCATTGATAATGAAGCGACATTTTCTATAAAATTAATGATTCGTGTATTAATAAAACGAACAATAATTTATGTATGATGCGTGTATGTAATTATACAAATATAAATTCAAAACTATACTTTTAATCAAAGACCTAAAATCCTTACAATTTTTAACATGCTTTCTATAGGAGATCAATCTAATTGTCGGCAAGGTTGGGACCTTCCAACTCATTATATTGAGCTAGAAATCTCACGCCACAATTAAAATTCTTTTATTGGAATCCTCCATAAGAAGTCATACAAAATTTTCATATGTAAGTGTATTAACCCCTGTTAATAATTTTAAAATATCTAAGATACTATTATCTATAGGATAATCACCACATTATTTCATTTCAAAATATTCTATCTTTAGATCCAATTTCAGTAATCTAAAATAATGTAGTCTTCCTTCAGGGAAATCGATGTAATTCGATACTACACAAATACGTTTTTAATAACAAATTGGATAATGGAGGAGGTCGTGATTTTATACATGTCTATAAACCATCTCCCACTTATTATTTTAAACCGTTAGATTCTCATTTAATAAGTAATCGACAAAATATAAACAATTATAATGGCATCAAATTACTAAATATAATTTTTCAATCACTTTTAATTAATTTAGAGTGATGAAAAAATATATACAATACCAATACATATTATTTTAGAGTACCAGGTGGTGTTTTATATCTATATGACACGTAATAATATCCATTCATTCATCATCTATAAAGCAATAAATAAATGAACTATAATTACTTATGACCAATCTTAAGAATTTAAATGGACAACTTACAAAAATACCCATAAAATTAGATCTCTTTCGAAAAATCATATATAAAGTATTTTAGAAGTAAAAATACTTTGTAAAATTAAGTGTCACTTTTTAATACAATGTCACTTTTATTAAAAATTGATATTTGTCACTCAAAAAAGTGTTAAAAATTCAAAAGAAGTAATAAACAATAAAAAGTAACAAATACTAAAAAAATTATATAAATAAATAAAAAAAAAAACAAACAAGCACATAAAAAAAGTGATAAAATTTTTAAAAAACGACAAATACTCAAAAAAGTAACAGTGCCACTTTTTTTTTATATTAAAAAGTGACACATGATCTACCCAATTGAAAAAATGGTCAAGTATTAACAAGAACATAGTCTACCCACTAAATACTAAACGTCAATTTTTAAGTCGAGTGTTACTTTTTTATTATGTCACTTTTATTAAAAAGTTACGTTTGTAATTCAAAAGACTGACAGACAATAAAAAAAAGTGACAAAAATTTTAAAACAAGTGACAAATATTAAAAAAATGATAAAATTTTAAAAAGTGACAAAACACTCAAAAAAGCGTCACGGAATCTATCCACTTGAGAAAATGATCAAGTATTAACCAGACCAAAATAGCTCCAATTGAAGATGTTTTTATAAGGAAAAAAAATAAAAGAAATCAGTTAACTTTATCTGTACGTAATGTTTTCATTTCAAGTGTTACTAGAGAATGATGCATCACTCCATTCAAATAGAATTTAAGGAATATGGCAGCAACATTAGTAATCATACAAATAAAGATAATTTAATTTATCTAAGCAACCTTAGATTAGAAAAAACTTTTAACAATAGACATTAAAGATACAGACTCTCCCAAAAGGCAAAATTTTCTGAAAGTTGAGAAATTTACATGTACTACGACACTATAAAGAACAATGATATCCTGTCCCATCAAGAAAACGATTGGTATGCCACCCTTTAGATTGAAGCCCCGACAGGAAGGGAGAACACAGACTATTCACCCTCTTATACACATGCTACAAGAATTCAAGTACATTTTATCAAATGACCGATGTACACAATAAATTACTCTTTCATAAACTTTATAGGGAAAAAGTTACCTATATAAAAGATGCAAACAATTGGAGAGTATAATCAATTACATAAACGTATGATTTAGATTCAAGAAACCTGTCTGAGAACACAATATGTGTCATCTGGTTTTAATTCAATTCGTATTTTCAAACTTAAAAAGAAAAAGTTATAGAACTGGTTTTGAACTTTTCAGTCTATTTAGAAAAAAATATGTATAAAAAAGATATAACATGAAAAGATTTATCTATCTACGCATTTCAATGTCATATAATTTTCTTCAATAAATGTGAAGTGAACAAGCCTGATGAGACCAACAAGATGAAGTTTTTTTTTTGCCACTGATCTCTTCATCAATAAAATTTAGAAGCACATTCACCAAAGTTTATGAATTCGTGGGTTTTGATTTGGGGCTTCTTAGAATTCTGGGGTTCGGTGGTTGAAGCAGCTCGTGGGTGAGAGTTTCTCAGCAAGAATTTTGAAGTTCTTTGTGAGTTGGATGATTCTGAGATGATTTCGGGGTTTTGATTTTGGGGTGTTTTGAACGTATTATTCACTGGTTAAATGATTTTAATTAGTTATAAGTGTATTATTCTAATTTATTATTTTTTGGGGGTAATGGGCCTAATTTCCCCAATTTAAATTATAAAAAGAATTAATGTAGTCCATTGGGCTACATTTTGGCTCAATTCTTTATTTTCCTTGTAGTCAATCCATGAAATGTCACAAATATGGGTTAATTTTTTTTTTTTAAAGTTCCATTCTTTTAGACAATGGCCCTTATCCATTAAAATTAGACCAAGTCCAAAAAAAAAAGCCCAACTACTTAAATTAAGCCCAACTTCACAGATCTTAGCAACAACATCATAGTACTACCTCTAACCACATTTCTTCACTATACCCAAAGGCAATGGCAACGGCAATGGCAGCCCCAAAATGGGCCGTCATAGCCCCTATCGAAGTGGCGACCGCAACTGTGGCAACAAGAGTCGTGCCCTCGAAGGGATAGCAGCTACAGGCAGCTGTAGAAGTCATATATGTTTTTGCGACCAGCAGCGGCTGACACCGCCACCGCCACCTCGACTTGGTGGTTCCTCCATGGTGTTTGCTTTTGTTTGTCCTATTTCTACTTTATCCCAATCTTTCGACAAATATCTCCATACCATAGGTTTTTTTATCTTCAAAATACCAAGTCTTCCAAAAGAGCAAC
Source organism: Fraxinus cuspidata (assembly GCA_903798385.1). Taxonomy (NCBI): domain Eukaryota; kingdom Viridiplantae; phylum Streptophyta; class Magnoliopsida; order Lamiales; family Oleaceae; genus Fraxinus; species Fraxinus cuspidata. The sequence continues at coordinate 12,687 of CAIGRP010088625.1, forward strand.
AAAAAATAAATAAATTTTGGAGCCCAAAATTTCATCATCTTCTCTTGATACAAAAGTGTAGAAACTTTGAAAATGAAAATACAAAATCCAAGTGCCTCATTGCTTACATTTGTCTTGAGATTTTGCAATAAAAAAAATTAAATTAAAAGAATGGGAATGGGATATTCTAGAGACAAAAGTGATTATATAAATATCTACTTTAAACATAAAAATTAATAAACATGTCAAATCAATTAAATTAACACCACACATACAAATAATTCATATTATACTAAGATTTTAAAACTAATTCTACTCAAGGACCTCTATAATCATTTGCTCTTATGCCATTAGTTCGTTTTTAGGTGCCTCCCATTTTTCTTTTTTTAAAAAAAGAGAATGTGGCTAACCTTAATATATCGAGAAATGAGCCCATAAAGGCCATATTTATAATAATCAATCACGGTTTCATAATTGCACAATTTCACTTGAACTTTGTTGTAGTAGGTCAATTAAGTCTTACACGTATATTAAATCCAAGAGAGAGACTTAACCGGACTTACAAGGCCCAAGCTCCAATCGATGTTTCTAATTGGGTCAATTCTTGATCAATTAAAACACATTTATTAATTTCGACTTATTCTACCAACATGTCGAAATTACACTCTCGAGTTGAGTGGAATTAACGAAGGAAATCATGTTCTGATAACAATATCCTCCGATTTTCATTCTGCAAGTCAATCCTCATTTGATTATCAATATGTTGAAATTGACAGAATAATCGTTTTGCCATTCCAACATGTATAACCCTCCAAGTCCCAATTTCATAAGGCAAATTCGTTATGAACAAATCACAACAGAGTCCAATGAATCCCATCATCGAATTACTGACTCAAGTTCAAATGCCTTTAGAGAATACCTCAGAGTGTTGATTGTCTCATTGTGATAATTAATGGATTCTTTTATTACAAGTATATGATCACAAGCTTCATTTTGCCCTTCCAATATGTATAGCCCTCCAAGTCCCAATTTCGTAAAACAAATCCGTTGTGAACAAATCACAACATAGAATCCAACGATCTCATCGTCGGACTACTAAACTCAGGTTCATATACCTTTAGAGAATGCCTTAGAGTAACGACCGTCTTATCGTTATGATTAATGGATTCTTGTATTGCAAGTATATGATCTCTAAATTTTAACTCAAATTCCCAAAGTATCAAGATCGATATTCCAGTTAAGGCTTCACTAATTGGCTCCTCAAAGAACGTGAATTAATAATTAGAGGTACATTACTCGCTCAGAATTGAAGTATTTTGTTCGATGATAGAGTAAAGTCTCATTTCAAACAGTCACAAATGAGTTATATACGCGATCATGTTCAATATACACCAAAACACATCATTGTTCTTATTCCCAAGATCTAAACAAATCTCAACAAAAATAATTCAATTTTATCAACAAAAAACGTTCAACTTTATGTACCGATCGTTACCATCAAGTATACAATTTGTGAAATCATGTATGATCATCGAACTTTAGATTATTGTTACAAATTAGAACACGCGATGGTCGAATAATTTAATTCATAATAGAGTTTACAAAATATTACTCAAAGGGTATCAAACTAACGGTAGATGGTGGTGCGGTGGAGCCCTTTTTGATGTAGATTTAGAAGTTGCTGGTGGTGACTACAATTGATGGTGGTCCAACACTGTGGTTGGCGATGGTTCAGTGAAAGGTGAAGGTAGTTTAGTTGTGGATTGTTGATTTATTTGATGTGGATGTAGAGGTGGTGGTGTTGGTGGTTATGGCTTTGAGGTGCGGTGGAGGTCCATTTTAATATAGATATGGAAGTCGCTAGGGGTCCAACATTGCAGTTGGCGATGGTTCGATGGAAGGTGAAGGTGGTGTGGTTGTGTAAGCGTTGTTGCTTCTTGTTGTGAAGGTGGTGACGACGATGCATTGAAGGTAGTGGTGTTGTGTTGGAAGTGATTATGTTGGTGGATTATGAAATGTAGGTGAAGTTCGCTGGTTGTGATGAGGTGCATGTAGTTGTGGTTGTCATGATGTGATAAAGGTGGAAGTGGCGATGGTGGTTGCAATAGTGACTTGTGGACTTTAGGCGGCGACAACGATGATTTGGGTGGTGTTGGCGGTGGTGGGGCAAAGTAGGATGGGTGGATGATTGTGACCAGTTAATTTAGTAATTGTGATCCATTAATTTGGCAATTTGTAACCTATAAAATGTGTAATTTGTAAATAAATTTGTAATCGCGACATATAAATTGTATCCTTGTGACTGTAACATTGTGTGATTTGTAAAAAAATATATGATCATGATCATAAATAATGTGCTATTGTAATTGAGACTCGTTTAATTAAATTATATATCACAATTTTATCATGGTCACAAAATGTTACCACTTATTTTTTGAAAAAAAAAACTCATAATTTTGGAATCGATAAAGTATTCGTAAAAAAGAGAAGTGGGAAATGTAAGAGAGAGAAAGTGAGAAGTGAGAAAAATAATTATTAAATAATATATATTAGGCTATGATACTATTGACGGAAATATTCTAAATTAATTAGAGTCTGTTCTCTTTGTCGTTTTAAAGTCGTTTTCTGTTTACGATTTTCTAAAACAGTAAAAACGCGTTCTCTTTCCTATTTTCGAAAACGCGTTTTTAAAAACAAGTTTAAAATTCCAAATTGTCGTTTTGGGTGTTTTCAATTATAACTTGGATTTTGTGATTTTTTATTTTTAAAAATGGCTAAAAGAACACGTTTTCAACAATTTTAAAATTGACACTCAAAATACAAAACTCAAAATGAATTCAAAACTAAAAATACAAAACTGAAATACGAAGAAATCTGTCCATTATGGGATGTTCTCTTTGTGTTTCAGTTTTGTGTTTTGAGTTTTGATTTCATTTTGGGTTATGTGTTTTGAGTGCGCATTTTTAGATTGGTGAAAATGTGTTCTTTTTGACATTTTAAAAAATTGTTTTGAAAACACCCAAAACATGTTTGAAATTTTTGACTTGATTATAATTGAAAACACTTAAAATGACAAATTTGTCGTTTTGTGTTTTCTTTGTAAATTTTTAACTTATTTTCAAAAACACATTTTCGAAAATGGGAAAGAGAACGCGTTTTCACTGTTTTGAAAAATCGAAAATAGAAAACGATTTGAAAATGATAAAGAGAACATGCCCTTAGTTTTTCTAAATTTCTTTCACAATAAAATCTTAAAAATATATATTAATACAATTTATCACCTGATTTTTGAAATATTTTTATAAGTCTGTTAAATGTGAAATTGTATACTTAAGTATTAACGTTATGTATTTTTTTCACATTAAAAAAATATATGATTGATCTTTTGAGTTTTTTTTACTAAATAAATTTTTATTTGTTTTTAATCATTTTCGAATTTATCCTTGGTCAAACCAGTCACTAATATATAACAATTGAAACAATTACTTCCTGATTTGTTGAAATAATTAAAATAACAATTTTTATTCTTATTATTAAATTCTAATTTATTGTAGGATAATAAAATCAAGAGTTTTATTTTATTAATTCCAAATTAGTATTGAAAGTTATTTATTGGGCAATATAAACATCTCATTTTCTTGAAAATGATAAAGAAAAAAAATTTCTATCTAATGCACTGTGCCAAACTCTGATTTTAAAATTATTTTCTCCAAATATTGTTCAGGAGTAAAACTTGAGGGTTCTAGGAATCACTTGTGATTACTGTACAAGTGATTTGATTGTTATATCATGAGAACGATTGGCCAAATATGTCGTAACAGTTAATAATGGACAATTTTACTTTAGAACATCTTGCTATCATGAGTTTCGAATGATTAATAAATATTCTTACTTTCTGTATTTTAAATGACGTTCTTAACAAGTATTTGCAACTAATTTTGCCCGACAATTATAGTTATAAAACTTAAGTTTGTTTGAATATATTTATCAACACGTAACTTTTATGTAATTTATTTTTAAACAATGTTACATTTTTTTTAGAAAAAAAAATATTTGAATAAGATGTACTTAAAACTAATTTTAGTTAATAATCACATATCATATATCTCTCTCTCTCTTAATTTTTTTTTTTTTTTTTAGATCACTTATTCCTAAAAGCAATATCGTCCATTAAAATTGGCAGCATTTAGTGTACAAGAGTAATACTATCAATTATCATGATGGTGGATCATCAAATTTAGGTGGCATTGAATGATACATCAAAGAATAAGGTTCCATGTTCTTGCATTTAATGATACATTTAATTATCATTAAATGCCATTGTGTTATTATATATAGGATGATGATCCATCATGATGATGAAATATAGTAATATTCATCCAATAAAATTGGGTTAGAGCATCTTTAAATGACTTATCAAATTTAAAGAACATTTGCGCATCTCTAAATTTAAAGAGTAAAATTTATGACACGTTTTGACTCTCTATTTTTATCTTTTTATTTACTTTTTTCAAAAGATAATTATTCATTTTCTTGATTTTTAATTATTATACATAAAAAAACATGTTAATGCCAATAAAATAAACAATGGTTTGACTAATCTAATAAGTAGATCATTGAAATTTGTAGATTATTCAATTCAATTATTCTAAAGTACAAATAGAGATTTAGAACATCCCCAATGCAGCGATGTAAATTGTTTCACTTGACAAGCAAAATGGGGATGGAGATAAGAGCATCTCCATTGGGAATGTAGATTGGCAAAGTCGTGAACAACATGTACAATAGAGAGAATATAAAGAGAGTGAAGATAAATTATAAAAATTATATGGAGTATGTCTAGCATACAACCTCCACTTTTTTTTTTTTTTTTTCTTGGAGCAAGTATTTATATGACGTGACACATTTTCGCGCAATTCACTTATCCCATTGGAAATATTTTCCAAGGGACTCTAAATACAATATGCTTTATATTTTTCTCTATTTCAAATTTAGAGAGTCAAATCCAATATTTATTCTAAAAAAAATTAAAAAAGGGGGTCTATTGAAGCTTGGTTTCAAGAATTTACTCTCTCAAATAGAGTGTATCTTATATTCCGGGAGTAATGAAAATTTTTCCCTTACTTTACTTTGTTGTAAACCTCCATCTCCTCCAAATCCGGACATCAAATTTTTTCTCCAAGTCAACATCATAATGCAAATGTCCTCTAAAGGACTTCTTGTAGAGCTGACTTCACATCGAATGCAACAAAGTTGCCCAAAAACTCTCGGACCTTCAGTGGAATATCGACCTCCTATAGTTCATGCAGAGATATGCCTGCTAAATCATACATTCATCTCTCACAGACAAGCCAATTATTGCAAACTCGCTAAGGCTTCTAGGGTCATCAGGGGAAACCCAACATTCGGGCTGGGTTTAACACAAGGTAAACATTTGGTTTCATGAAATTGTGCTCTAGTAATTTTTGTTTTGATAATTTCATTAGATTTGAAGGGAAAACAAAAATGGCTCGATAACTAGGAAGAACATGGAAACATGGAAAATTTATGATAATTGATGAACTTTATACAAAAAATACATTTTACAACCATCTATCTATACACTATCTATCATACATAAATAATAGATAAAGATTGAGGGATATTCTGCAATTGCAAATAGCTACCCGACAAGTTTCAAACTAAATTGTACCATCTTCCTTATCAATTCTTTTAAAGAGCCATTGATGAGGAGGCGTGAAAAGCCACCAAAGTTGTAATCCAAGAAGTAGCAACTTTTAAATTTAAGTACGAAAATCTTAATGTTTATAAATTCACGCATTTGAAGTCCGGTTCATACATGGGTTGAGAGGGCAATGCACCATAATTGCCTAAATTGCTCTGAGGTATGAAGTGAACAATTAATTTTATCCTTGCTTAAACTGCTTTTTTAATAGAGTTTTTTGTAAATTTATTTTTTGTAGTCCACACTTCATTAACTAGATGTACTCAAAATGTTTGTAGTACATCTTGTTAGAAATTAATCTAGTTGCAATACAGTAAAGTGTAGAAATAAAACTTATCGACTGATCGAATCTCGTGACAACACGATGTCCTAAAGTGAAATTATGGACAATCGCTTCCAGGATACAACGATCATATAAACCAATTGTGCAGCAATCACAAATGATTTTCAAAATTCTCAAGTGTACTCCAGAAAATATGAAAAAATAAGTATAATATTTTTTTACTGAATACAGAGATACAATTTCCTTTTTTTGTTGTTATTTTCTAATACCCGATGTGTGTTTATATAGGCAAAAAATGATGTAACTGCCTCCACCATGATCCAGTATTATATGTAGGTTTTATGGTTAGTGGTAATTTGTTGTTAATACTGGGACAGTTAAAAACGATCATATTTTACTGGTTAGTTGACCCATTAAATAATTTCGAAAATGATTAAAAATTATTATTATTATTAGAATCAATATACTGGCTAGTTGACTCATTAAATAATTTCAAAAATGATTAAAAATAATAATAATAATTATTAAAATCAATAAAGCCCAAGAGCTCAAGACCCAATCAAAGACTTCTTAATATAATGCGTGAGGCGTGACTCAAACCCCCGACCTCCCACACAAATTCCACACTTTTCACCAGTTGGGCACTTCACTTGAATTAATTATTTCTTTCACATATTATATTTATTGTATAAATATCTAACAATAAATTCTTATTTCTTTACTCTAATTTTCATAATTTNTTTTCACCAGTTGGGCACTTCATCTAAATTAATTATTTATTTCACATATTATATTTATTGTATAAATATCTAACACATCTCTGATTTGAGACACAATGCCATCCTTTTGCAATATGGACACACCGTGCACGAGATATGCTGGCATAAGACTAGTGAGTGAAGAAAGCTCGAGCATTGACTTAGGGCTTGATAGACTTTAGCTTAGTAGCACAACATTCAAACTGAGATTGTCTTTGCAATAGGTACCCTTGAACTCTTTGCTCCATATCGATGGGAAACCTAAAAAGATAAAAGAGACCCATTCAGGAACATATAGATCACAGTGGAAGAAGTTTTGACTACAGTATTCATGCTACTCCGATGCTATACTGCCAAGACATGATGGTCTTTCTCTCATGTGTCTATATGTGGTTACTATCATTTATTTATTTATTTTTTACCTCATTATTGAAATTCTATGAAGACTAAAATGAATGTGTTCCCTTTTTGATAGTTTAAATTACTAGAAGAGATGGTTCATTGTATATTTAGTTGTTCTCAAAAGAACTTAATTTCTAAATTGTAAAATAATGAAATAATTATTGATGCTTATTTGTTATTATCATGATATATAGATAACTCTTATCTAGTTTAGAAGATCTATTTCAATCTAATTGTAACTTTCATTTTGAACCCAATAAATAAGGGTCATGATTCTTAATAAAATATACACTTGAGTTTTGACTTTTTACATTTCTCTCTATTTATTCTCTATATTTCTCTTTTATCCCTTTAGTTTTATAATACGTTATTAGTACACATAATTTTATCTAATAACTACATTTTTTTAGGAAAAAAAATTAACGATCAAAAGTCTCTGCACAGAAGTTTTTACCCAATTTCATACTGTGATTTTTTAATATTATATGTCTCTACACCCAAATTCCTAATTCTGCACTCAATTAGAATATTCCACGTCTTGCACTCAATTATGAAAATTCTATATGACTGCCGTTTACTTAAATATTATGACGAAATTTGCATGTATATCTTGTAACATAATAATTTCTTTCCTTCATTAGAATTTAGTTGCATGAGATTTGTGTAGAAAAATTAATCTGTAGGTAAGGGTTTGGATGCATATTTCATCGAATTTCTTTTCATCTCATTATGCATGTTAATTGTTAAAAATAATGCTTTATAGTAGTTTTAATTGCATATTAAATTAAAGTAAACATTGTCTTGTGATTATATGATGGGACTAATGATGTAGATTATTATCTTTGTATAAAAAA
>CAIGRP010088635.1:0-24486 GCA_903798385.1 Fraxinus cuspidata
ATATATATATATATATAAGCCTTGTTTGATATACATTACAATTCTCATTCTCATTCTTCTACTTATTTTCAACCACACATTCTCCATTAATTTATTATTTCAGAATACATTCTTCCAAAATAATGTGGCTCAAACACACCTATATATATATATCCTTGTTTAAAAATTTTATTTGGAAATCTAAAAAATACAAAAACAGATGGAGACAAAGAAAGCGAGAAATTATTTGGAAAACATTCAAATTGGAGAAAATCACGGATGGCCAAAGAATGGATATTCCACTATATGATTTTTTTTTTATAATCACATAACTCCCTGTTTGGAATTGATATTATAGTCCGGCTTCTAATTGCAAATATTAGAATTTGCTTTAGGTATTTTAGTAAATTTAAAAATAACCAATTGTTGAAGAATCCCTACCATATGACAACATATTTTGAGAAGTAGCTTTTGGCTTCTTCAATTATCAATAGTTAAAATATAGATTTATCACTAATTAATTCAATAAAATAAAAGACACGATGTATATATATTTTTTAAATAATTTTGAAACCGGGAAATGAGGTTTTTCTAGAAATAAAAATAAATTGTCGGAAATTCAATTGGAATAAGAGTTTTTCATTAATAAAAATTTCTTTCATATCCAAATTCCGAATTTGATATTGTGGGAGAACCTAGAATAATAGGTTTAGTCTTTTACTGAAAAAGGGCAAAAAAAAAAGGAAACTAGGTTAGTCGGAATTTTGGCAACTATTCAAGAATTTCAATGTATTAATCGAAGGCATGAAGAAATCATATATTTTCTAGGATATTATTAAGGATGTCATCGAGAATATTATCAAATCAATTTTACATACATTAAGTACTGCTAATTGAGCATGTGGAATTAAAAGAGAAATAAGTATACTAATTTAATTGCAAATGTTGTAAAAGTGTGGGTCTATGTTGCAAATTATTATCAAAGAGTCTCAAGGACCACAATAGACTAATCAACCCAACATTTATTTGTGTCAAGTCTGACCATAGTGTACATTCAATATGTGCATCCTAGTCAATCATGATGCACATTATTCCCAATTAGAACAACACAAACCTAGGCAATCAACTAAAACCTCGTCAGTTTACTTAGTCAACCAAGCCCAAATGTTTTACCCTTTTTTAGTTAGGAAAAACTGCATTAAAGATAGCAAAGTGGACATGATCTGATTTAGTTCAACGCGGAATTGAAGCAAATATTAATAAAAGCAATATATATGAAATTAAACGGTTCTATGTATTGGCAATTGAGATCAATTTCTTTATTTGTGCACAAAATCCTTGTTCAAAAAAAAATTTATTTGGAAATCTAAAAAATACAAAATGGATGGAGACGAAGAAAACAAGAAATTATTTGAAAAACATTCAAATTGGAGAAATCTCCCACACTCCCAAACCCCCAAACACACCTCAAAATTGGATTAGGAGAGATCACAAAGATCCCTAAGTCTCCCATCAAGACTGTCCATAACTATCTTAAACTTGAGGTAAATAAAACATTAACGAAAAGAGTATTTACAAGAACACCGAATGAGAGTCCTTCTATTTTTAATCAATTTAGGACTCTAAATATCCCATTATAATTAGAAAACTGATATTCTATTCTATGTATAATAGACAAATACAATTCTGATTATCAAATTAAAATCCTAACAGCACGTGTATCCTAGTCAATCATGATACACAGTATTCCCAATTAGAACAATCCAAACCTAGGAAATCAACTAAAACCTTATCAGTATACCTAGTCAACCATGCCAAAATGTTTTACCCCCGTTTTAGTCAGGAAAAATTACATTAAAGATAACAAAGTGGACATGATCTGATCTAGTTCAGTGTAGATGAGAATCTAATTGAATCGAATCGAACGGTTCTACGTATTGGGAATTGAGATCAATTTCTTTCTTTTTCGATAAAGTCATGTTTGGTATCGATTGAAATCTAAATTTTAACCTAAATCAAAGTTAACAATTAATTTTAATAACATGTTTCATGGAATTTATAATTTTTTTTTAACTTTTATCAAAATTTACTAAAAATTTATTTTAATCTCCACCAAACAGAGCAAAATCACAATACATTTGAGTTTTTCTCTTGCTCTCTTTTACTCATGCCTTTTAACAAAATCTTAACCCTTCTATTTTTTAACATTTGTATATAATTTCTCAACAAATTATCATATTTACTACAAATATTCACTTTCTAGGTAATTAGAACCTAAATTTGCATTTCCTCTTATTAAACTGTATATATATAATGTGTCTGAACTTATTATATACATTTAACGAATTATGTTTATTTGATTGATTACTAGTATTGATTGTTTGTATCAAATACATTATAAGATTTCTAAACATAAATATGTATTTTCTTATGATGAACAAAATATTAATAAAATGACTCTTCGAAACCAAATAGATAAAATTAGCAAAATATTAATGAAGAAATATTTTTTTAAAATAAAATGTAATCTGCATTGTATTAAGTCAAGTATGGATCATTCAAAAATTAAGAACAAAATATTCGAGTTGTATAGGGTTTGATTGTACCCCTGACCTAAAATGTCTGCATCCGTCTCGGAAACAAAGAAAACAAGAAATTATTTGAAAAAAAATTCAAATTGGAGATATTCCACTATATGATTTTTTTTATATATATATAATCATATAGAAATCTCCCACACTACCAGACCCCCAAACACACCCAAAAATTGGATTAGGAGATACTACGAAGATCCTTAAGTCTCACATCAAGACTGTCCATGACTATCTTAAACTCGAGATAAATAAAACATTAAGGAGAAGAGTATTTACAAGAACACTAAATGAAAGTACTTCTATTTTTAATTAATGTAGGATTCTAAATTATCCCATTATAATTAGAAAACTAATATTCTATTCTACGTATAATAGAGAAATACAAGTTATATATTAATCAGGACATTATCAAATTAAAATCCTAATACTACGTCAAGCAGGATTGGAACCAGTTTGTCATGGTTTAGTGTCAATTAGAAAACTAATATTCTACGTATAATAGACAAATACAACTTCTATTTTAATCAGGAGATTATCATATTAAAATCCTAACACTACGTTAAGCAGGATTGGAACCAGTTTGTCATGGTTTAGTATCTGATTGCAAATAATCAGAATTTGCTTTAGGTATTTTAGTAAATTTAAAAATAACCATACGTTGAAGAATCCGTACCATGTGACAACATATTTTGATAAGTAGCTTTTGGCTTCTTCAATTATCAATAGTTAAATATAGATTTATACTAATTAAATCAATAAAAGAAAAGACACGGTGTGAATTCCTTTTAATAATTTTGAAAACAGGAAAGGAGGTTTTTCTAGAAAAAAAAAGAAGTCAGAAATTCAATTGGAATAAGAGTTTTTCATTAACAAATATTTCTTTCATAGCCAAATTCCGAATTTGATATTGTGGGAGACCCTAAAATAATAGGGTTAGTCTTTTACTGAAAAGGGGCAAAAGGAAACTAGGTAAGTTGGAATTATGGCAACTATTCAAGAATTTCAATGTATTAATCGAAGGCCCAAACTCTAAAAACTTACCTGATTTTATCAATTGTTAGAGATTTTTTTTTTCATGAAGAAATCATATATTTTCTAGGATGTTATTAAGGATGTCATCGAGAATATTATCAAATCAATTTTACATACATTAAGTACTGTAATTTGAGTATATGGAATTAAAGGAGAAATTAGTATACTAATTTAATTTGTAAATGTTCTAAAAGTGTCGGTCTATGTTGCAAATTAGTATCAAAGAGTCTCAAGGACCACAATAGACTAATCAACCCAACATTTATTTGTGTCAAGTCTGACCGTAGTGTACATTCAATATGTGCATCCTAGTCAATCATGATACACATTATTCCCAATTAGAACAACCCAAACCTAGGGAATCAACTAAAACCTCGTCAGTTTACTTAGTCAACCTTGCCCAAATGTTTTACCCTTTTTTAGTTAGGAAATATTGCAAAGTGGACATGATCTGATTTAGTTCAACGCGGAATTGAAGCGAATATCAACAAAAGCATTATATATGAAATTAAATGGTTCTATGTATTGGCAATTGAGATCAAATTATTTATTTGTGCGCAAAATCCTTGTTTAAAAAAATTTATTTGGAAATCTAAGGGACTATTCTCTTTACTATTTTCAAGCCGTTTTCTATTTTCGATTTTCCAAAACAGTGAAAACGCGTTATCTTTTCCATTTTCGAAAACACGTTTTTGAAAACAAGTTAAAAATTTACAAAGAAAATCCAAAACGACTTGTCATTTTGGGTGTTTTCAGTTATAATCAAATTAAAATTTTCAAAACGCGTTTTGAGAGTTTTCAAAATAATTTTTCAAAATGCCAAAAAGAATGCATTTTCAACAATTTCAAAATGAACACTCAAAACATAAAATTGAAATATAAAGAGAACAATCCCTAAAAAATACAAAATGGATGGAGACAGAAAACAAGAAATTGTTTGAAAAACATTCAAATTGGAGAAAATCACGAATGGCCTAGGACAGAATATTCCGTTATTTGATTTTTTTTTTTTTTTTATAGTCATAGAATCTCCCACACACTCAAACCCCCAAACACACCCCAAAATTGGATTATTTGAGACTACAAAGATCCTTAAGTTAGACGTCAAGAGTGTTCATGACTATCTTAAACCTGAGATAAATAATACATTAAGGAGAAGAGTATATACAAGAACACCAAATGAGAGTTCTTCAATTTTCAATAAATGTAGCATTCTAAATTATCCCATTATAATTAGGAAACTAATATTCTATTCTACGTAAAATAGACTAATACAAATTCTATTTTAATCAGGACATTATCAAATTTAAATCCTAACACTATGCCAAGCAGGATTGGAACCAGTTTGTCATGGTTTAGTGTCCTGTTTGGAATTGATATTATAGCCTAGCTTCTGATTGCAAATAATCAGAATTTATTTTAGGTATTTAGTAAATTTAAAAATAACCAATTGTTAAATAATCCCCACCATTTGACAACATATTTTGAGAAGTAGCTTTTAGCTTCTTCAATTATCAATAGTTAAAATATAGATTTATCACTAATTAAATAATTAATTATTTTGAATTAGATTGAATATGCTTATATTTGTAATTTATAAAAAATTTGAGACTAAATAGACATAATTAGGTTTTTAATCCTTTTCAAATAATATATAGTATTAGACAAATAATTAATTATAGCCCATGTTTTGTAAGAATTAAAATCTAGATTTTAACCTAAATCAAAATTAACAAGTAATTCCAACCACATATTTCATGGGTCTCACAACTTTTCAACCATATATTTAATCATCTTCTATCGAAATCTACTAAAATTATAATTTTGATTCCCACGAAACAAGGGCTAATCTATAGTATAAAGATAAATTTTATAATAATACTATTATTATTATTATATTAAAATCAATATAATCAATGTCCATTTTGGTAATTTTATGCACACTTGAAATAATTATTATTATTTTAATTAAATGCTTAAATACCAATTTTGAAATGTATTACAATTTTGAAACAAAATTTATTAAACATTCTTTATTCGGCACAACTTACATGATTGTTTTAAAAACACAGCAATACAAACCAAACCTCCTCAAACTGATCCAATTCAAGGAAAAAAAAATAATAATAATAATATTCTATTTCAACTAGCAAAGGTGTTGATTATTAATTCATTTAAAATTCATATAAGAGTTGTATTGGACTGAACTAATCAATTAATTCAATTAAATGGGCATGGTTTTGAAGGGAAATTTTCTACCCTTGAATGTAACATCGAGATCCCAATATTTATTTTTTGGCAACGTGACTGTCCATTCTCTATCCCCTTTCCCTTACTAAGAATGGCAATTTAACACCTAAATATTGAGAATCCAAATATTATACATAGATCTTATGTCTGTAATTTTTTTTTGTTAATAATTAGTAGTAATACATTTACGTGTTGGACTCAAGAAGAATGGAATTTATAAAGGAACGTTAAATTTATTAAGAGACACTGCAGTTGGCTTACAACGATGAGTCGATGAGTACGACTAGGATCTATAAGCTATACTTATTTACCATTAGTATTGTATTCGTATACAGATATGATAAGTTATTTTTATTACTCCTTTAACTGAAGTTGTAACTCCCAACCTAAACCTTTAAAAAAAAATATTTTACAGTTTTTGTCTTTATCAAATTTTAAAAACAAAAATTGTACATGTAACATGATTGTTTTTTAGCAATAAAGTTAGTTGTACAATAACTGATGAGAACTTTTGATGACAATCATATGTTGTCAATATTCGGACCAGTGATATAAAAAACAGTTTTCAATAATTTTTAAAATGAATGGATGTGATGGTATTAAATGTGTAGTTGTCAACAAAGTTTTTACATATAACATGATTGTTTTTCTAATTCAAGTATGTCAATAAAGGTAATAAATACACCTCGAAATTGAACTTAATTTGAAACCTCTCATTGCAGATTATTTGTGTAACTGAAATACAAGATATCTTCCACATGCAATCATATACATTAAAATTTGAATAATTATTTTTAATCATAATTTCTAATTAAAAAAAAAAAAAAAAAAAAAAAGAAAGAAACCCAAAGAATAAGTCCTTAGTGTAAATTTCGTGTTTTTAGGAGTGATTTTGAAAAAAAAAATGATGGTAAAAAAATTAATTAATTTCAAATAAGGACTAAAAAATTACAGTCAAAGTAAGTCCCACCATGAAAAGCTGTCGACATATACAGTAACAATTGTGCTACACAAACAAGTTTAAAAATATGAAGAACACGTATCGATACATGATTGAACAGTTTGAAGAAAATAAAAAGGCAAATACTAATTATTATTTGTCACATCATTATATCCTTCTATCAGTATCTTTGAGTCTGTTCAACTAGCATTATTCAAACCTTAAAGGCTCCAACTGTTGAAAGAATCTGGTCATCGGTTTCAGTCAAACTTGAGCCAACTCATACGATCACAAGTTCAAATATTCAACGGTCAAATATTCCATTCAAATACTACAACTTACCTTAGTATTTTTAACATTTCCTTTATTTCCTACCTTTGACCCTCCAAAATCCCTTCGTCCCCTCCCCCATATATATATCACAATGATCACGTGAACTAACATTCTATATCCAGAAATCCCATCAAATTTTCTACTCATTACAACTACATACATACAGATAACAAAAGATTGGTTCGGATATTTGATATCTTTCTCTTTGGATAATTTAAAAAAGGTTTTGTTTTTAGAGATATTATGACTTTCTCGTGGAGGAGAAGGAGAGCCGGCCATGGCGGTGCCAGAAAGGACGAGTTTCCGGATATGGAACTTTCCATTCCAACTCATTTTCGCTGCCCAATTTCGCTTGATCTAATGAAAGATCCAGTTACATTGTCTACTGGGATCACGTATGATCGAGAAAGTATCGAGAAGTGGATTGATGCCGGGAACAAAACTTGCCCGGTGACGAATCAAGTACTTAGAAGCTTTGATCAAATCCCAAATCATGCCATAAGGAAGATGATTCAAGATTGGTGTGTGGAGAAGAAGGCTTATGGCATTGAAAGAATACCAACTCCTCGAATTCCGATCACCCCGTACGATGTTTTGGAGATTTGCTCGAGAATAGAGGCTGCAAGGTAGCGCGATGCAAAAAAGTGCCTCGATTTGCTTAGAAAGATGAAGAATTTGGCCAAAGAAAGTGAACGTAACAAGCGATGCATTGTGCAGAATGGAGATGGTTGTGCATTGGCAGCTTGTTTCGAGCTTTTCGCGAGTTTTTCGGTGGAAGAATTCACTGATTTACTGAAGGAGATTTTATCTGCACTCACATGGACGATCCCACTAGGCGAAAAAGGAAAATCCAAGCTGGGATCAGCAATTTCTCTACGCTGTATTGCATTATTTTTGAAGGGGGATGACCTTTCTTCAAGAAAACATGCAGTTCTAGTCTTGAAAGAACTGGTTTCCGAAAATCAAAGTTTTGTTAACAGCCTAATGGAAATTGAAGGCATTGTGGATGCATTGTTTCAGATTGTGAAATTACCAATCTGCCCTGCATCTACAAAGGCATGTCTAGTGATTATCTACCACATGACATTATCAAAAAACAGTGAAATGGTCACATTAAAGTTTGTGGAAATAGGGTTAATTCCTTACATTCTTGAAATCCTTGTTGATGGTGACAAAAGTACTTGTGAGAAGGCTCTAGGTATTTTGGACAGTATTTCGAGCCGGGATCAAGGAAGAGAAGGCATGTACGAAAACGCGTTAATCATGCCATTGCTCGTAAAGAAGATCTTGCGTATATCAGATACGGCGACATGGTTTGTGGTTTCAATCCTATGGAAACTATGCATGGGGGAGAATGAGAATGCTGTTGTTGAGGTGATGCAGCTTGGGGCCTTTGAAAAATTACTGGTTGTGTTACAAGTCGGTTGTGGGGAAAGAACAAAATCAAAGGTTACAGAATTATTGAAATATTTGAATCTTTTCAAAGATGAGCTAGATTGTTTTTCATCTGCAGGATTCAAATTTCTTTGTGATAGAAAAAGATTTTGTGTTAGGTTAGATTAGTTGTACAAAAATGCAGAAATTGTAATTCAAACATCCAATCGGAATATAGTATTCATTATTCATAGAAAAAAGTAAATTATTTTCAAATTCAATGTTAGAGTTGATCAGCTTGCTTTTTTTTTTTTTTTTTGCACTTAATTCTAAGCCTCACTTAAGGGTATGCTTGGGAGTTTTGGGTACCGGTTATGAGTATTTTTTAAAGTATCGATTTTGAACATTTATGAGCGAACTAGTTTTGAGTTATTTTAATAGTGATTTATAAAACAATTCAACCCATTATTGCGAATTTATCATGTGCCAATTCTCAAAGTTTTTTAAAAGAATAAACTTAAATTTATGTTCCTTAGCAAAATTTTCAGTTTATAATTTCTTGTACGAAATTTTTTACTCATAAGTGATATTTTACTTATAAGTAATTATTTTACATATAAGTTAATATTTAACTTAAAATATTGAATATTTACTTAAAATTTAAAGTAAGTAATTTTTACTTATAAGTAAATTAGTACTAATAAATGATTCTTACACATAAGTAAATCTTTTACTTATAAGTAACTTTTAATATTTTATAAGTTTTATCTTATTAGTAGTATTTTTACTTTATAAACAAATTTTTACACAAGTGTTAAATGGCAATTTTCACTTGCAAAGTAATTTTTTGCTTATAAATTTTAGTTGATTTTTTATTCACAAGTCAGTTTTGAACAAAATATGTTGGTTAGAATTAGAAGTAAATATGAGAAATGACAAAACTTCACCATTTTAGTAGGTCGAGAAAAACAGTCAAAATTACACCATCGATATTGGGTGATTTTTAAATTATCCAAAATTGGTTGTCAAAAAAATTAGTACGTATCGATTTTTGAAACTCCTCGTAAACGATGTCATCTGAAATCAGTCAAACTAATGAAAAAATAAACTCCCAAGTAGGCCCCAAATGTCATGCATAAATAATTTGGGTAAGCCAACAGGAGCTAAACTTCCATTTACTTTGATTTGAATTATGAACAGATTAGTAAATGCAATTTTATTGTGTATCATTAAAAATGGAATAAAACTTCATATAGAAATATTAAATGCATCCATAACATCGGAATAATGTTATCTAGCATCAATGATGTTAGAACGTCAATGATGTGGCATGATGTGATCTTTTCAATTAATTGTAAAATTATGTGATTCATTTAATTGAACATGTAATTTAATATCACTAGTATTATCGCCTAAACTGGTATTCAACACCAGTGATGTTAAATAGCAATACTCATAACATCTACTGTACTGTAACATTTCCAACAGTCGGCATAAGTGATTGACCCAAGCCGAAAACCAATGTCCAGTATGGCTGTAAGTTGTAACACACACATTTTCCAATGTCAACTTGTTTCTCACAAGTTCATGCAAGCAGTGCCGACTTTTATTATAGATGGGACTGGCAATCACTTAAGGTTCCACTTTGGTAACGATCCCCTTGAAAAAAATATTATATGTATTTTCAAAAAAAAAAAAATGTAAATGTTAGGTTAGTTCACTCTTATTTTGTAGATGTAAACATGCATTGAAAAAAATTATGTAGCACTTTTCTTTTTGGTGATACAAACACGCTGGGAAAGTAAAATTTAAACTTCTAAAGCAATAAGATTTCGAGCGCAAATAAAAGACACTTTAAAAAACTTGTTGGAAACAAATGTGACCCTAAGTCATTTAAAGATGCTGGAAGTTAATCTTCTAACATTGTGAATTTTGAGTTCTTATTTAATATGGTTATTTGGTACAGTATATTGTCTGTTATTAATAGAATAAGTAAAATATTGTAAAGTGGGGATATGTCTATTGATGCAGTTACTAGTGACCTGAAAGCACATATTTTATTTTTTAAAACAAATAGAGAATTTGAATTTAAAATTTGACAAAATTACTACTTAAAAAATTGTTGATCAAATGAAAGTTGAACCTACATTTTATGAAAAGCGTATTAAAATACCGTGATGAAAATGTCAATGATGAAATAACATATTCAATTGAAGTTTGATTGAAAAAAGTTGTAGACTAAAAATAATAATTCTTTGAAGTGTTAATGTGATATATTTGAAGATTTTTGAAGCACAATAGAAATTCTAATATTAATGAGCACACGTTATTTTTTTAGTTGTAAATTGTAAGATAATGTATGTTGAAGAGACCAAAAAAGACGATTAAAGTGTTATACAATATTAAAATAATTGACTATTATTTTCCAAATGCGTAAATTGCATATAAAGTATTGTCTATACCAATTACAGTTGCATATGTGGAGAAAAGCTTCTCAAAGTTTAAGTTGATAAAATCCTAGTTTCAATCAATAATGTCACAAGAAAAGTTTTAAAACAGATTGATAGTAATAATGTAATTTTCTATAAAAAAAAACTAAATAAATAAATAAAATCAAATGTGTAGACTTTAAGACCTAAGGCCCATATATTTGAAGTTGATTTAAAGCCTCTAAAATCTCGGGTCGACCGTGCAAGAAAGTTAGAAACGTTCAAATCCTCTTTCTTATAACCATGTAGCAAAACTTGTTCCAACATACACACGTATGGTTACGATATAGTGGATTCATTCTAATCAAAAAATAGGAGAACACCCCTTCTCTCCAAGTAATAGTACTATCCTTCATTGACATTCATTTGTATTGATCCAAGCAATCATATCATATAGGCCAAAAGGAAAGGACTTCCAGTCTAAGCTTTTCCACCAAAGGATTAGGGGATGTTCTCTTTGTATTTCAGTTTTGAGTTTTGAATTTATTTTGGATTTTGTATTTTGAGTGTCCATTTTGAGATTTTTGAAAATGTGTTCTTTTTTGCATTTAGAAAAATTGTTTTGAAAACACACGAAACGCGTTTTGAAAATTTTAACTTGATTATAACTAAAAACACCCAATCGTTTTGGGTTTTCTTTGTAATTTTTAACTTGTTTTCAAAAACTCGAAAATGGGAAAGAGAACGCCTTTTCACTACTTTGAAAAATCGAAAACAGAAAATGACTTGAAAATGGTAAAGAGAATAGACCTTTAGCGTCTTGGGAAGAGTGGGCCTCACACTGGAGGCCAAGGACCCACACCAAGTGATTCTCCCTCCACAACTCTACATGTGATATTCTAAAAACAAACCCGTGATTTAGTGTGTTTTGTCTTCCATTATTGTAGAAGAAATGGAGTAATGAATAATATTTTTTTGAGAATGTGTCGTTGAAATTTAAAATAACTTTATTGGTTCGTGTATAGAATATTTTATTGGGTAAATGTGTGATGGACAATCTTACCGTAGCAAACAATGTTTTGGAATAATGGGAGACAAACGAGGCCTTAGTAGCTACAAGACAAAGGCAAGAGAATTGCATTTCGAATGACATTCAAAGGAAGTGAGATTTAATTTGTTTCACTAACCAAATACAACTTTTGGCCATCATAAATCATATCAACCTCAAGAATTTTCCCCGCATCTTCTGATAATATACATGAACCTTGTGAAAATTCTAACTTCTCTGATGCTGTTTTGATTAGCTCTTCAATGCTGTGAGGAATCCACATTACAAGACCACATTTTCTTCCCTCTTTGGAATCCCATGGGTGGAAAGGAAACACGGTGCACTTCTTTGGGTGCATTTTATCTGACATCAATGTTGAAAAGGTATCAAAGGTGTGCCAGAAGAAAACACCTACTGAAGGTGACAATTGAAAGAACTATGAAAACCAATTCAAGTCTAGAAAGGCAGGCTGGAAAACTGCAACAGAAATGTCAT
Source organism: Fraxinus cuspidata (assembly GCA_903798385.1). Lineage (NCBI taxonomy): Eukaryota > Viridiplantae > Streptophyta > Magnoliopsida > Lamiales > Oleaceae > Fraxinus > Fraxinus cuspidata. Next base: position 12,475 of record CAIGRP010088635.1, read on the forward strand.
CTTGCTTTCAAATTTGATTTATTGGGATTTACACTTGCAATTCAGTTCTTATATTTCACAAATTAGAGTCCCAACTAGATGTACAGAAGATAAAATTTAATTATATAAAATGTCACATCTCTAACAACTTAATCTTTTAGATGAGATGAATCAATATAGTATTAGCGTTGACATAGATTTTATGATTACCCATTTATGAAAATTTTGCACATTCAGGCTCTTGAGAAATGATAAATTTCGCCTGCACGTGAGAGGGGCTCCTTAAAATTTTAGATTGCGGTTCATAAAGAACACAGCACCTATTTTACACAGTCTTCTGCCTACATTCAAGAACTAGGTAGGAGGATGATTGACAGTCGACACTTACACAGGTATATGTAATTCAATTTCAACATTTTGCATCACTCATTCACTATAATCCATGTCACATTATGTTTGTCTATTGTTCAACTGCTCCATAATGAGTCTTGCTCCCAATATAAAAACTTTTTGCATATAAGAAACCATTTCAAAGAAAAAATTAAGGAAAGAGGTTAAACTTGTGAAGAGTTTGCCATGTCGGCTTATCTTTAGCTTTGAGGATATGGGAATGGAGAGAAAACAATAAAGGACAAAGACTAAGGAGGTAAATTGAGGTTGGATTGAGCTCAAGGGTCCATTATAGTCACTGTTCGTTGATACGGATTCAATTTTTCTAGAAGGAAAGAAATAAAGCATTTTCATTAAAAATATCCTAGCTTCCCCTCAATATCTCCTTTAAAGAGGTTTTAGTTATTAAGTTCTATTATCACTATCATACCTTTTTTCTTGTTTTGTTTGCATGTAAATGTGTTTGTACGCCTTGATACATTAAACGTTTATATTATCTCCAGTTGTAATATGCCCTATTAGACAACCGTAATAGTAATGAAAGTTAATATCTCGATTCTGCGAACTCAAGTCAGAAACTGAAATTTTTTTACCTGTGACTTCTTGAGAGCGATCAGGGAATTCAGATAATTGGGCAGCTTTAGCTTCTTCTAGAAGTCTTATCATATTCTTGTTTCCGCACATTCTCCCTTCATCTAGTGGGGTATTTCCCCATCTGAAAATCATAAATTACCCAAAAATGTTTAGCTGAAGCTGTACTCAACAAATTAAAGTGCTCAACAAACTTGCTAAAAAAAGTGTAAAACTAACGAAGATGGACAAATTTGAAACTTTTTGAACAATATCTAAATTAGAACCCAACAACTCAACTCAAGCATCCTGAGAATATGTGAAAAACCAGACATACTTCCTAAACTCAACAATCAAGTGAGTAGAATAACAGTATGAAGTAATGTTGAAGTTCGTTAAGAAAGGCTAATAAAATCATGGTAACTAATAAAACTTTCCCATCTCAAAAAAAAAAATCTACAGAAATAAATACAAAAATGAGCAGGTATTGTCAAACTTTATGTTGTATATTATTTTCTATTTTCCATCAGAAACTAATGCTGAAATTCGCTTTCCCTAGAGAAGCAAATATAAATCAAGATTTACTGGATTAAAACAATTAGTTCGTTATCCAGGCATTTTTGTGGAAGTCTCTTGAGACAATCTGATTTTTTAAACCAATGCACGATAGTATGAGATCTATAGTTGTAAATACATTTAGAAATATAAAGAAAGAACTAAAGATTACAACATAAAAGTACCAATAAAAAACTCAAATTCCACAAAAATGTATTCCACGAGTCACAAATTTGTATCTTCTGTAAGCTTTGGATGCCGAATCTGTTCAGTAAAAGAATTTATTCCGAGAGCCATATAGTTTCATACTAATGCGAAATGGCTTAAAGTAGAAAAATCACAAATATTGTTGAACCACAGTAAATTTTTCTGACTGACAAGGAAAGAATATTGATTTTTCTTTTTCTGCGGGACTGTTCAAAAATTGGGAATTAAGGCAAACAAGTGTGCATTTTGAATGCTAGGAAAAAAAAAAAAAGACGAATGAATTTAGAACAAAAGAAGGCATTTTACCCGTCCTTTGAGAAAACACTTGCCCCCTCTTCCAAAAGCAATTTTGCCATCAAATATAATCCATGAGAGGCAGCTATGTGAAGTGGGGTTCGGTGATCATAGTCTTTGGAGTTTGGATCAATTCCATAGGATAAAACTCTTCTGAGAAAATCAGAATCTCCTCTCGCAACCAAGGTGCATAAGAAACTACCAGAATTATCAATCTTCAACAAGGCCCCCTCTCTAGAAAGCAAAGAAGCAACTCTGTCATGTCCACTCTTGATGGCTTCAAGTAAGGGCGTATTTCCAAAATTATCTGTTCAGAGAAACAGCTGCATTATTCCTTAATGTTACTAAAAGAAATTCTAAAACTCACATGTGAATGACAATTAACCAATTAAAAAAAATAACCTGCAGCATTGACATCTACACCTTCTTGTATCAGAAAAAGAGTAACGTCTTCGAAACCTCGTGATGCAGCAAGATGCTGTTGAAAGACAACGCACTGTTTAGGGATCCAGTAATCTTTTTTTTGCTTTCATTCTGTAATCTTTTTGAAGATACAAGTGCATTATTTTATAACAAATTCGTGTTGTGTCATGAAATAACATAGTTGTGAAGTATCAGAGGTCAAGAAACAGTGAAACGTGCTTGTTTGAAAATAGATTATAATTAGATTAAATTAGAAATAGATTGAAATGAGTGGTGGATAAGTGAGTAGAACTTGTGAATCCCATAAAATGTGTGGATAAAAAGTAGGTTTGACTAAAAGTGTGTATAATTTAAACACCATCCAAACAAGTGCTTAACTACAGTGTAGCAGGACATTGGAATTTACATAGATCTCTATGACTGCAAAAATAAGTAAAAAATAGGTCCTCAGATGTTAACTTTTTCTAAATATCCTCTTTCAACCACTTTATGTAACAAATTCGCTAAATACTAAATTGTTCAACAAAATTTGTAAATAAATGATAAAAATTGAACGGGCAAAGATGATGCATATCCTTTTGGATGCAGGAAAAAAGCTGTTTATTAACAAAATTTGCATGCAACAACATGGACACAATGCCAAGTTCAACAACTCTTAGTAGCTAAAAATGGAGACATGAAATCCCCTTTTCTCAATGCTTGACTGTGTTGTTTAGTTAAACATAAAAGGGTGCCCAGAATAGTATTTGAAACTTTAATAATTAAGAGTTCTTATACTCAGAAAATTAGCAAGTGACCACCTAGGTGTGAAATAACTTTGTAATCAACTTAAATATTTTTCTTAAAGATATTGTAAACATCAGAATAATGAAATGCAGAAAAGAAATTAGTGAGTTTAAGCTGCCATCAAAATAATAAATTAAAACCCTAAGAAATTCCGTGTGGGATATCCACAAAGGGCATCGAAGTCTAAAAAGCCAAGGTCATTGTTGCAAGATTTTACGTAGTTGGCCTGCAAAATTCGACTGCAGAATACAAATTTGATTAGCTTAATTCATACCAAGAATACAAATTTGATTAGCTTAATTCATACCAAGGGTGATCTTCCATCATAATCTTTCTTGTTGGGATCAGCACCAGCCCGAATCAGACCTTTCAATTGATACAAATCGCCATGATAAGCTGCACTATTCACCCTCAAAGCAAGCTCAGCCTCTTTTTTTCCAATATGTAGTGTGATATCTGACTCTAGTTGCTTCACCCGAAGATTAGATTCTTTTCCCTATCACAAATCAATTTTAGATTAGCAAAAGAGATTTTTCATTCAAAATTTCATAGAAGAAATGAATGAAAACTACTCAAATGTCTTACAGAAGTAATTTCAGTTTAAGCTAACAAGAACAAGACTTTATATCACTGACATGAAAATGAAAATTATCTGAGTGGCTAGGGGGAGAGGGCACTTATCAACAAATCAAATCAAATTACCTCCAATAAGTTAGTCAAGATGATTCGCCCATCATGAAAATATATGTCAAGTATATTGGAGAAAGACTGTCTATCAATCCGCAGGAGCCTACACAATTCACAAACACGGACTGTAAATGGCTGAGGAATGTTGCAAACAATGGAAAGTTCTCCAAATAGGCTATTAGGCTCCAGAAGTGATACTGTCACTTCTGATCCATCTGACCCAATGCCAACCTCCTCCTGCATAGAGACAGCAGAAATGAATCAGTTAATTTTTGAAAAATCTCGATATTCGTAATGGAGACTGAATCGTCTTCATTTAATAATTTCTATTTATACTAGAAAGTTATTTTTCTCAAGACCATGATCAATGGCCTACTTCGAAAATATAGGAGCTGGTGATGGTTTTGAACAATGAGATACTTTTTTTTTTCAATTTAATGAAAACAGATGATATTTCATAAAGTTAAAAAGAGTCCTGTTGAGCAAAATGGATACTACAAGATGCATGATGTAACATCAAGAATAGAAATAAGACACAGAAATCTGCAAGACTTACGTGCATAAAAATCTAATTTGTTTTTACAAGGCAGAGTTTCGTACCAGAACACCATGACAGACGAAATAGAGTTGATCCACAACATTTCCCTGTTCTATTATAACTTCTCCTGGGTAAAAAAATTCCTCATGCACCCTAGTTACCTGCAACCAATAGAAAAGTAGGAAAAAGAATCAGCCTTGGGAATGAGGTTAAGCTAGCATGAAGACAAAAAATAATTTTTAGTCGTTGATAAAGGTTAGACGTTAATATGAAAACTATGCCATGAACTTTGCAGAACCCTAAGATGTTTTCACAAACATATTCATTTATTAAATATCTTAAATATTTAAGTAATGGAAAATCATAGGGAAAAAATTCATTCAGACTTAAGAACATATCAAATGACAGAGTAAAATAACTAACAATTTGATTGATGAATTCCGAGCAGCATCCCTTGAATAGAGGAACATTTTCAACATAAGACTTGTATAAAGACTGAGATATCTGCAAGAAATAAATGAATTTGTCAATGGAAGAGTAAATTCCAGACCCAAATTATGTTAGGCTAAAGAGTCCATCAAAGGAAATAAGATAACAACTCTTCATAAAAAATAAAGGAAACCAAGATATATGTCCCATTCTAACAATTGGCGCATTTTGTTTCAACCTTTGGTCTTGGTCACAACTTCTCAGCGTATGGACTGTGTGCAGAAGATATAAATTTTGCCTCTAGGTTCTTCCACAACCGAGATGTTATCAGGCAGAATGCCATAACAAATGAAAGCTAGTGTTTTATTAATTTAATTTACAACAGCCCTATCTGTAGAATATTATTAATTTATTCTATACTAAAATATGCTACCATAAACTATATAACTAATCTGAAATGTATCATATAGATACAGCATTAGGCATAATCATATTGACCAATATATGAACGTGCATATAATAGTTTGCTGGGTTCTAACTAATTCTAAGGAGACAGCTTAAATTAATGAGACGTGTTGATGAGGTTGGTGTATCAATAATTTGTATTGCACTCATCAGGAAAAGGAATGAAATAAAGGTTTGGAGATATATGAATAAGATAAATAAATTTTGAGATCGTCCACGGGGAGTATAGGGTTGATATCAATCTTATAAAGTGGATTTTAAAGAACAATCGTGATGACTAGTTTATGTTCAGGTCACTCGGAAGGGAAAAAGATCCCAGATATTATTGAATTCCCTTATCTTAAGATCCTTTTAGATGTTGAAAAGATAATCAAATGGTAAATAATTTCTGCAACTGCTTACTAAAGCTCTTATAAATGCTGCACTATTGTTATACAATTGTGATCTTACGCGCGTTACGTTAGTTGGCTGTAAATGATGTAGTTGTGGTTTTTATTTAGTTACCTTGTCACGAATTGAGACAGGGATATCTTGGAGAACCGAAGCATCTGTGTAGCTGCTTTCATATTGTAGTCTCAAGTGACCTTTTATTTGATTACGGATGTCCCTTCCAAGTTTATTTCTGTTCATATATTTGATAAGATCTGTCATTTTATCCCTATATCTTTCTGTCTTTGATCCTTTGACAATCAATGCTGTCATGTTACCAATCAAGTATGCCCCAAGAATCATGTCAAAAGAGACATAAATCATAATGAATATCATTTCTCTCAGATTGACAGCATGTATATCTCCATACCCTGTATCAGAAAGAGATACTCGGTTAGCATGATAGAACACCTGGTAAAGAAGATTTTGATATAAATACATGAGCTCGTTGAGCCAGTTAGCGAAAAAGTAATGATATAAGCAAAGAGAGGACAAGAACTGGACATTATTCATTTACGCAGGAAATACTCCAACCTTCATAAACTAAACATCAAATTTCAATAACTATTACAGTCACTTCGTGTAGTTTAAATGGCATTACTCCCATTTACTAAGTCAGAATATCACACTATATTATTCTCAATCAAATTAATTAGGATGCTGTTAAAAGGAGGAGGATGTTTATCTTCAGTGAGGGCCTCGAAACAAATGACATCAGATTTGGCAACCAGATACCCGTAGTCTCTTAAAGAGATATTAAAAACAGTGGTTTACAACAGAGATCTCAGGAAAATCAATGCTTGGATAAAATCCATCAGTCGGTCAGTCATATAAAGCACAACTCAAGCAAAAACTAAGATCGCCCCTCACATAAAAGAACTCTTATTTCTATCATATCTAACCATTGACCTGCCTCCACTTACATGTTACAAATATGCAACATTATTATCAGCCACCCATATACCTCTTTCAATTCCAACATTGTATAGACTCTCATGCAGTCATAAGTGTTACAGCTCTTAAAATACCTATCACTTCTTTGCAAGCCATTTGCATCTGAAATCATTAAAATTCAGTATAAATTGTGAAACAAAATGATAAAGGCTGAACTTTCAACTTGATTGCTGTAATTTGACTTAATTGTTTTAGTTTGAGCTTTGAGAGGTTTAATATTTCAGTTGGTAATCTGTAAGCAAGCTCCAGTGATCACGGTGCTTATCAGGTCATGGTGTTTGGATGGCAATAAGCTCCTTCCATATTTACAGCATCATATTAACTGGTGAACATATAAATGAAGGCTCGGATGCCTTAAAAAAATTGCATATCATAAGATGAAAATCAAAGATTAATTTGCTTGAACATGAAATAACATTGAGTAAAAGAAGTTTAATAATTTTGTTTGTACAAATGAATACAACAACAGCTTCCACATGACAGGCAAAATGCAGCAAAGTTTTGTGCTGTGCACAGGGAAGTGTGAGATTAGGACTCACCAACTGTCGCCATGGTAACAATGGCAAAATATAAGGAAGTTGTGTATCGCTTCCATATATCAAGCTCTCTGAAGTGTGAATAACTATAGTCACCCAGTTTCAAACTCCCAATCCATGTGTATCCTTCCTTCTCCTCCGGCAGAGTGGTTGCTAGATAGTAGAAGATGCAAGCTGCTGTGTGCGTGCAATAGAGTTCTACAGCAATAAGTTTTACTATCCTCGTAAAGAGATAATTGATCCTGATATCCTTCTCCATCCACTGGAAGAAAGCTGTAACTTTTCGAACCCGACTCAACCTAATCAGTAGAAGGTACCTCACCTCTTCTATTCCTCCAACAGCCTGGTTAACAAATTGCATTATATAGTTATACACTAACTGAACAAGACAATGTATAATATGTAGACATCGTGATATGAAGACATTTTCAAAATATATTGTATCTTACCTTAATTGTCTTTTGAGTCTCAAATGAATACATGAAGTGGTTGCAAAATATTTGATTTCATTGACGTTTTAGTATATGCAACAGTGAACAGAATAAACTGGCGAGAAAAGATTCATTTAAATGAAAGAACCAAGTCATCCTATTACATCATCTTCATAACATTTCCATTTATGAAAGAACCAAGGCTACGACCATAAACCAGAAACCTGAAGAAAATGAAACTTGCTACATATTAAGAACCAGAGAAGTATCAAACCTTGTAAATAACATCCCAAGGCAGACAACCTAGGAGATCAATGATAAAATGCGATTTGAGATACCTGCAGTGAGTAAAACATAACTGAAAGTTCTACTAGGAAAATAGGCGCAAAATAAAATGGGGAAAATGAAAACATAGTATGGGGAAAGTAGAACGGACCGGACGGCTATTGGGGTACGCTTATAAACCATTTTGTAGGAATGACTATCTCTATGGGCAACAAAAAATTGCAGGATAATGTCGACAAGAAAGGTGATTTGACCAGCAATATCCAAGAAGAAAAGTTTCCTGGGCAGTCCCCGGAAAAATCCAAACTCCATTGGCGTGAAGAAAGATGAGTAAATTGCCCATATCAGTATGAATTTCTCCCATGCTCGATACCATCTGCATTAGACCTTCAACAATCATCATACTAATTTAAATCATACAAGCTCCAAATGCAATAGAAATTCTTCATGTTGAACAATATATTAATCCATTACTAGCTACCCTAATAAATAATTTGTATTATCATACTAATGTCATAACATATTTGCTAAGTTAAGTTGATGCAATTATCTAGGCCATAAAATAGGGAGATTTGGTAGTAATTTTGATAAATTATAGTTTAATCTCTTGTATATATTGATGGTCAAGTAAAACTCAATCATTGAAAGTAAAATGGGAATAAATAAATCAAAATTAGTGAAAACTGAGATTTCCAATGAATATCAGTATGAATTTCTCCCATGCTCGATACCATCTGCATTAGACCTTCAACAATCATCATACTAATTTAAATCATACAAGCTCCAAATGCAATAGAAATTCTTCATGTTGAACAATATATTAATCCATTACTAGCTACCCTAATAAATAATTTGTATTATCATACTAATGTCATAACATATTTGCTAAGTTAAGTTGATGCAATTATCTAGGCCATAAAATAGGGAGATTTGGTAGTAATTTTGATAAATTATAGTTTAATCTCTTGTATATATTGATGGTCAAGTAAAACTCAATCATTGAAAGTAAAATGGGAATAAATAAATCAAAATTAGTGAAAACTGAGATTTCCAATGTTTGGAGACTAAATTACGGAAATTTAAAAGTTGATTCGGATCAAGTAATAATGATTGAAGATAATATGGAGTCAATTGAATTAAATTAGAAGACAGCATTAATGAATGAGAATTGCACAAAGAAAGGACTAAGGACACGACCGATCAAAATGAGGGACCAAACTGCACTTTTCCCATACTTACTATGGTGCAATCGCACCATATAAAGGGGTGCCATGAATTTCAAGACTCAAGAGAAATTGAGTTAAATGATGCCACCACAAGCCCTAGGCCCATGCGATGGCATGGTCTTTTCTGGCCGATTGGAGTCGGTTTCTTTTCCTAATACAAGCATTTAGGAAAAGAACGTGAGCAACTATTAAAAGAACCTCTCATATCGCTCTCATATCATATCATAACTCACAAATTTAGAATTAAAGTAGGCCAATTCATTATAATTAAAAAGGAAGAACAAACCTAGCAAGAAATTTAAGGCAAACAGCATTAAGAACTTGAAGAACCAAGGTTCAGGATTGAATATCAAGAAAAAGAATTTGACTCCACATATTTCTTGTATTCATATACATTCCTGGCGATGATTTTTCAATTCTTTTGTTGTGATTTCATTAGAAACATGCTATGCTATATCTTTCTTGTGTTGGGATGAAGATGAAACATTTTAATTGATTATTTTTAATTCAAAGACCAAGTAGTTAGTTAATTTGTGTTGTCAATTGATTTTGTACGTTTTGTTAAATTATTTATATGCTTGCACACCATTTAGATAATTAGTTACTTATTAAATTTTCAGGAGGTTTATTATAAGTCTAGAACTTTGCAATTTCGATATACAACAAATAGATGTTATGACTAACAATTAATTATATGATGTGTGCAATCATATAAATAATAGTGCGAGTTAATGCATTACTTTGCCTATGAATTCGGAATAAGAATATAACCGGATCATGCTTACCTCGAAAGAAATAATTAAATAAAATTAGATTATCGATTCGCAAGATTACACAAATCGCACTAGATTACATAGGTAAAGAATTAGAAATATGATAATAATAGATTAATTCGAAAATCCAACACATTCACATCATATTTACTTCAAAACAACTTTAGATAATTAGTAAAATAATTTAGACATAAACAAATCAATCTCTTTTGTGTTACATTCATATTCGAATTTGTTAACGAATTAATACATTCAATTTAAAAATTATTCTTCGTGGTCAATACTTTTACTCGTTGTATTAATACTTGTAAACGATTTTGTACGTTTGCAAAATTTCACCGAACATTAAACTATATAAATATTAATTTCTGTCATATACCCTTCCTTTCAATCTTATTCAATCATATTTTAGTTCTAGTAAGATGGCCATCAACCTAGATATGCAATATTAACATATTATGCATATTCCACATTGCAGTCCCATGGCTGTCACACTTTGTTATAATTTAGTTCGTTTCTTTGCCGTGAAAGTAACACTTCTCTATAATTTAATTTTGTCAAACCAAACGAGAAAGCTAACTGTACATCTCGTCCGCTTGCTCCTTATCACAAACCAAATGGATAAATTTGTCCGTAGTGCAACTGACGCATTTCTATACAAGTGGACGGAGGAACCATTTCCTTCTATTTTCATTGCACCACTAATAATTGAGCTCTAGAAATTTCATCATTAAATGTAAGCAAGGGCCTTTTTTTTTTAGAACTCCAATTTTACAATCTGATTCTTAGACTTTAGTGGGTGTTTGGTGAAGATTAAAATTAGATTTTTAGTAGATTGTGTTATAAATTTTTGAAATGTGTGGTTGAAAAGTTGTGGGATCCTTGAAAGATGTAGTTAATATTGATTGTTCGATTTTAACTTAAATTAAAATCGCATTTTAATCTGAAACAAACCGGACCTTAGTTTGAAGAAAACTATCGATTATATAAAATACACAACCGCCATTTTTATAGCATGCACATTCAAAGCTGGAAATTACCACTTTTAGTTACTTATTTAAAAAAAGAAAAAATGGTATTGATTTTTAGCCACCGATTAAGAAGGTCAGAGATAGTCAAATCGGCTATAGCTGATATCATATCGATGCTACACTTACAGAAGAATGAAAAGGTTGAACCCTAACCTTGAGGGCCCCGCCCCACCCCTAGAGCATTGTGGATGAGGTAAATCGCAGGATGTGTTTCAGCAGGTCATGGTACAAAAGCTGTCATATTGGTACCCACAAATAATCCAATTTCATATCTTATAAGAGGTAGAAATCGAACCTTCACACTGCGACTGCTAACTCAGCAAAGACTACCACACTCCTATCATTTTCACCACTAAACTATGCTCCGAGAGACTACATACATTCGTTCCCGGAAAAAAAAAATGAACTCCAATTTTACAATCTGATTCTTAGCCTTTAGTGGGTGTTTGGTGAAGATTAAAATTAGATTTTTAGTAGATTGTGATATAAATTTTTGAAATGTGTGGTTGAAAAGTTGTGGGATCCTTGAAAGATGTAGTTAATATTGATTGTTCGATTTTAACTTAAATTAAAATCGCATTTTAATCTGAAACAAACCGGGCCTTAGTTTGAAGAAAACTATCGATGATATAAAATACACAACCGCCATTTTTATAGCATGCACATTCAAAGCTGGAAATTACCACTTTTAGTTACCCATTTAAAAAAAGAAAAAATGGTATTGATTTTTAGCCACCGATTAAGAAGGTCAGAGATAGTCAAATCGGCTATAGCTTATATCATATCGATGCTACACTTACAGAAGAATGAAAAGGTTGAACTCTAACCTTGAGGGTCCCGCCCCGCCCGTAGAGCATTGTGGATTAGGTAAATCGCGGGATGTGTTTCAGCAGGTCATGGTACAAAAGCTGTCATATTGGTACCCACAAATAATCCAATTTCATATCTTATAAGAGGTAGAAATCGAACATTCACACTGCGACTGCTAACTCAGCAAAGACTACCACACTCCTATCATTTTCAC